>SKCR01005001.1:0-137957 GCA_019454045.1 Zanthoxylum bungeanum | reverse complement strand
ACAAATTCACTATTGAAGGAGGATTTCCTCGAGAGTGATATTCTCATATTGCCCTGAGACCAAAATCCACCGTCAACAAATAATAATAATAATAATAATAATAACAATACTCATTTTTCTTCATTAGCTTGGCCGAAATTTTGAGAGAGAAATAGGGGAAGAAAAGCTTGCAACAGCTAGGCAAATTTGAGAGGAACAAGTAGCAAGAAGAGAATCCTAACTTTGAAGGCTCTTTAGAAACACTTCTATGCATTTGGTAAGTCTCTTAGCATTCCCTTGATCCTTTGTTAATAGTTGTATGTAGAGGGTGAATGATTATGTACTTGAATGATGATAAGATGATGTTGTATGGTTGTGGAGTGTTGGGTTTGATGATTAGAAGTTATGGGAATTTTGTTTGATCATGAACCCGAAATAGGAGTTCATTTGCATAGTCTGAGATATTTTGTCTATAACTTGTGTTTTGGAAGTCGAATTAATGAACCATAAATTTCTATAAAAACTAGATACAATAAGAATTAACATAGTTAAATATCAGAATTTTTCATGTTGATTTGAATTTATAGTAAATTTTGAAATATTATCATTCTGCACCTAGGGTTCAATCTGAACATACTGTGATATTTGGGTTATACATTGCGTTCTGGATATTCGTTTGGTGAACTGTGAAATTCTATATAAACTAGACATAATAGGGTCCAACATATCCACAAATTAGAATTTTTCAATAAATGATGAATTTATGGTGAATTTAGAAATTAGTCTATTCTACTGTGATGCTTGATTTCTATTGCTACGTAAATAATCAATTATAAATTGAGTTCTAGGCTTCCATTTGATAAGCCTTAAAATTGTAAAGAAACCAGACTCAAAAAATTAACATATTTAAAAATCAAACTTTATTCCTTGAAGGATGAATGGCACACCCCATTATATCTCGGATATGACCGACAGGAGATGGCATAACCATCTCCTAGGCCTCGGATATGCAAATGCAAGACCTGTAATGCATAATAAGACATATTCTAATACTTATAAATGGACTTAAACAACCTGTTCATATTCCTTATATCATTCATTAAACCTGAATTATTCATTAAAATCATATATGCATTTTATCACATGTATCAATCCATTATATATAAACTCTTATATTCATATCATATTTACGTACATCATAATGTTCCTACTAACTCTATTACAAGGCCTCGTAGCCTTCAACATAACAGAAATGAGTAGATCTATATCATGTCTAACTCTATGACTGTAGTTGGCGTTCATCTTCTCCATCCAGAGCAAATTCCAAGGGAAATCTTTAGGTAACCTGCAACTAAAGCTAAATTATGGGGGGTTAGATCGTTTGAACGATCTAGTGAGTGAATACCAAAATAACAAAATCAAATAAATATCATTAGAGAAAACTCATCAGATACTGAAAGCCAAAATCATAATCTCATCTTCTGTTGATCATATAATCTCGTCAAAACAACAAGCGTCCATTGCCCGAGTCGCGCACAAAGACCGGACAATGTCCAAACAAAATCATGTCGACAAAGGGTAGTGGACCAACCATTTTTCTATAGTCATGACCCCAAAATATGCGCCACGAAGGGTTAAAATCAATGAAATGCCAAATAAGTATTGTGGCGAATCACACATCATATCACATACAATTAGAAAACGGAGTTATCTGAATCATTTTCTTTCAAAATACATCGTAAACATGTAATCAAAATATCAAAAAACATATAAAATAAATGTATCAATAGATTATATGTCAAGTATCATAAAATAAAAATATCAATAAAACATAAATAAGGTATCCACTCAAAAACTGGAGCTGAGCCTGCTGCTTGAGGAACCTCATGGTACTGAGCAGAAGATCATGCGAGATATCTACAAAGCATAATTTTCAAGAATGTTCAGTAATTGAGGATGTCTATGATCCTAATTTGATGTGTGAATGATGCATGAATTCATAGTCTCAAGAAAATGAAACTTTATTGTGTATTCTGACTAACAGTAAAAGAACATGTTAACTAAATTCTCATTGGCCCAACGAGTAAATTAACGTAACTAAACATAGTGTTAAGTACAACACCGTGAAAGTACACAACTCCTAGCATGAAACAACTATTACAAGTCTTGTTTATGCATGTTGCTTATTAGGCTACAATCTGCCACCAATTGTATTTAACGTGAAAATATTATAGATCCTATCATCTTCCATATTCCCTTTAGCATTCACAACATGCACTAATCACCCAACACACCCAATGCCCACACTAAGTCTCACGGTCATATACCCATAACTCACCAAGTTCATGGCCATACACATAATTACTACCAATATCATTTAGTCATGTAAAGCATTGCTAATTCGCCTAACATGCCACCAAAACATAGATCCATAGCTTCTACATATAACACAAACAACAAAGCTTCACTACACTTACACCATATAAAATTCATGGCTACATCATGCCCTATCACTTCCCTCATTAACTAAATTTATGGTTATTCACACAAAAATAAATACATGTAAGTGTTGGGATTTATGTCATAGAGCTGCATGTATTGTAAACAGAATTGATTATTATAATAATAATAAATATATTATTCATTTTATCAAAGTTATTTGATTTATATCGCATACTGTCCAATTGTCTTGTTTACCTTGATTACTCTTGTACTTTTAGACTTAGTGTATGTTTGAAGCATAAGAGGATTTAAGTCTGGAGTTAGTAATCTAAATAGTCCATAGAGAGCAAACAAATAGGGTACTTTGTTTGTGGTATATCTATAGCTGCGGTCCATTCTATACTTGTATGACGACATTGATCCGGGATCATTCATGTAGTGACATGGGAATGGAGGCAATTTGTATGATGAGATCATATAGGACTGGACTCAGATAAATACGAATTTCTTTTAATATCCGTTAACTGAAGAAATTCATTTTATCTACTAGATGGTCATATATGCATTAATCTTAATCATGAGCGTACTACGAACTCCTGCATCTCAGGCTATATCCTTTGATTTACTATTGTTAGGTTAGTGTAACATTCCTGGCCAATAACTACGTATTTTGGGGATATAGTTTGGTGTGTAGTTGGGAACGTTTTACATAGATATGGAATTCACTCCTTACGAGAAGCAGAAGAATATCTCTTTTAATAGTTGATTCGGGACTTGAACATTTTGAGCGCTCAACTTATCTATTACGAATAGAAAGTTTTATGTTCATAATTGTTATGAATTATTTGTTCATTATATAATCAATGGTGCTTAAGAGACAAAATATTTAGAGGGGTTTAACGGACTTTTGATCCGGCTCTATTTCTGAGATATTCGTGAAGGGATATATCTATATGTAATGACTATATCGATGGAAACCGAAGTTGTTCGGCTTATTTTCCATCTACGGTAACGAGAGTTCAACTTCGAGTTCTTAGTGGAATAACGCAGAGTTAATAATTCCTAATATTTGATTAAAGGGTTTAATTAATATTTCCGAATTATTGGAGCTCGGAATCGTAGGTTCATTTGGTCCCCGTGCTAGCTTGATTAACTGTAGCAAACCTAATATAATTAGATTGTCTAATAATATGCTCACATTATATTTATATGTTATTAATATGATTACTAATAATTTTTGTCATAAATGAAAATAATATTAAATTAGTTTAATATTATGTTTTCTAATATTTTTGATTATGAGATAATCAAATAATAATTATAAGATAACTATTACATCATTAATAATTATGAGATAATTATTACATCATCATTGATAATGCATAAGTATGAGATAATTATGACATCATTATTTGATAATGGTAAATGCATTATCAAGACAGGCCTTAATGGTTTGCAAAATCATCCACCAAGTTCTTGTTTATTAATTTTGACCTAATTACCTAACTTGTTCAGTTGTTCCATTATCAAATAGATTTGGTTGACACTCCACTCAAGTGTTTTTGCCATTTAAAAAGTGAGTGGATGTTGTGGTTGAAGTTGGAAAGAATCAATTTTCTACACTCTCCACTCTATAAAAAGAGGGAATTTTGCAAAAATCATTTACACACAAAAATTAGTGTTAGAGAGAAAATTCAAGCAAACACAAAAGTTGTGAGAGAGTTTGAAAATCAAGAATTTTTTCTTAATTGTTAAGACATAAAAATTCTACTTGAGTTAGATATTGATCTAGTTCATCTTTCCAAAAGAATTTGTGACAATATCATTTCTCTAAATAGTTTAGAGTTTGATACTTCTCTAAATAGTTTAGAGGTTGATTTTTGTGAGTGAAGCCCACACTTCGGTTTGTTGGTTTCGAGATATAGCTCGGAAGATTGGGTGGTTGATTCTACGGTAGAATCTCAAAGGAAATTCATCCGGTGTTTGGTGGGGTTCGACTTCAACAAAGGAGAATGCAATGAAAATTTTAAAAGTCCATACCGGGGCCGGTGCACATAATAGCAACTTCCGCTGCGGTAAGGAAAACTGTTTCGTACAATTGGTATCGAGAGCTTGAGGTTGTAAGGTTTTCTTAACCCTTCTCTTTTGAGTTTAAGTTTCAATAATTTATATAAGATATAAATTATTAGTATGCATGTTGTGATGAGTAGGCACAATTAGATTCATGAGATGAATGGTTTGAATCTTCATGTGATGGATGTTTATTTTTGATTCATGAGATGAATGTATTGCGTTGATCGTTAATTTTTTCCGGCTCTTATTTTTAGATTTGGGAATGTAAGACTATAAGGTCATATTCTTTCAAGTGTTGTAAGTTCATTTTTTTGTAATAAGTTCAATTGTAACACTTTTTGTAACTTGGATGAGCTGATGTCGCGAAGGACTTATGACGGAGAAATTCCACGAAGAACTCAACAACACTCCATGGAACAAGATTTGAAGACCAATGGATGCCTTTGATTTATTGTACTAATTAGATTAGTATAGAAAAATAAGAGTCTGGTTAACGCAATTTGGGATGTGTAATATTTTACAAATTTTCGTAATTTCAGCCCCTGGAATCACCATGGCGTCGCGACGCCAACCAACTTGCGTCGCGACGCCGTGCACTTGAGCTGATAGTATCTGGCAGTTCAAGGGGCGTCGCGACGCGCATTGTAGCGTCGCGATGCCTACGCCTAGGAAAAATGTGTGTTTTTAAATTATTTATTAACATGTCATATAGCCTAGGGTGCTTACTCTTGCATTTTCACATGCCATAACATGTATACATGCATGATATTCATGCCATAAAATATGATTTTATGTAAATTTTAAAGTTAAATAAGAATATAAGATGCATGTAAACGGATTAATAAGATTAATTGGTTTAAAGGTTTAAAAATTGCGAATTCAAGTTTAAATATAAATGGAACTTATGAATACATTATTTTCCTTAGTATATCTGATGGAAACCCAGAAATAAATTCCATAGCCGCTTCTGAATGAACGCTAATTTGGTCTGCACTCGGGATACAATTCCACGTACCATTGGTATATATAACGTACTTTTATTAATTAAATGGTTTAATGACATATAGTCCATTTGTTGAATTCTAAAATTTCAAAACCTATAAGTGGACTAATGTTTTAAAAGTTAAAATGGATTAGATCACTTAAACAAACTTGATTAAATTAGTTTAATTAAGTTAATGGTTAGTAGAGACTAATCGGAATTAGTGAATAAAATTTTAAGTGATAAAATTGGTTAGATCACTAATAATCCACTAGTATTAATTAGGTTGTGTTTTAGCCGAGCATAATCTAAATTCGTTAGAGACTAGTGAGATAGAAACCTTACACTTCAAAATAGTGAGTGGGAGAGGGGTATACCACAATATATCTCACGATCTCCATTATTATCTAGAAACGTGAGATTCAATGGGCGCCTCGAGACGGCTTTGCTTTCATCTCCCTACGGATGATGTCCTTTTTAGGGTCAATATCAGGTTTGGATTCTGAAAGAATAGAGACTCTAGATGTATCTGGTGATTTGACCTACCCTACGGCGGCACTTCACTAGTTAAGTCCAAGGGTTCCGAAATAATGGGTCACACTCACAAAGGAATGATTAAGTTGTTAACCAAAGCTTCCGATCAAAATAATGGTGGTTGATTAATATAGGAATAAGAGTAATTTCAGATATATTAGCAATTGAGAATGTCTCAGTCTATCATGCGAATACTTGACCTACCCTACGGCGGCACTTATTTGTGGAATGATAGATATTTGTAGCATAGTAATTCTTTTAGGCTTCTAATTCATTATACATTGATCATGCATCATGTTTAATTTTATGCTTAAATGTTTGACAATTTTAATATGCGACGAATGAATGTTGAAAGTGCATTTATTATTTTTCAGCCATGCATCTGCAATTATCTCAATTCTCAAACAACAAGAAAAATTAACCGGGGAAAACTATGTTAAATGGAAAAGTGACATGAATGTTATTTTGGTCTGCGAAGATCTTAAATTTGTCCTAATGGAGAAATGTCCTCCTGAGCCAGCACCAAATGCTGGTAGAGCATGAGCCTATGGCGACAGCATCAATGATTACGCAGTCATTACATAACATGTTTGGGCAACCTTCAGACCGACAACAACTTGAGGCAATAGTCTCTGTATTGACCGCTAGAATGAAGGAAGACACATCAGTCCGAGACAATATGTTAAGGATAATGTCTCATCTTAATATGGCTGAAAGACATGGTGCACGTATAAATGTGCAAAGCCAGGTGACAATGATCATGAAAACCCTTCCGAAGAGTTTTCTGCAGTTTAAAAGCAACTGTTCTACGAATAAGTTGACTTTTACGTTGACTGAACTGCTAAATGAGCTCACCAATTATGAGTCCATTATGAATGGTCTTCGTAGGTCCAATGTCGAGGCAAATATTGCCGAATCTTCTAAATCTGCAAAGAAAAAGTAGAAAGGCAATTGGAAGGCAAAGGTAAAACTAATGAAAAAGAATAAGAACAAAGGCTCTAAAGTATCTATATGGTAAATGGACGTCAAGACTGCATTCTTGAATGGCAATCTTGATGAGAGTATCTATATGGTACAACCAGAGGGGTTCATTACCCAAGGTCAAGAGCAAAAAGTTTGCAAGTTGCAAAAGTCCATTTATGGACTTAAACAAGCATCTAGATCTTGGAACATAAGGTTTGATACTACGATCAAGTCTTATTACTTTGAGCAGAATATTGATGAGCCTTGTGTCTACAAGCGCATCATTGATGGTAAAGTGGTTTTTCCTTGTGCTATACGTTGATGATATTTTACTCATTGGGAATGATGTGAAGTTATTATCGGACGTGAAAATCTGGCTAGCTAACCAATTCCAAATGAAATTTTTAGGAGAGGCAAGTTATGTACTTGGGATCCAGATCATTCGGGATCGCAAGAAACGATTGTTAGCAATGTCTCATGCAACCTATATCGACAAGATTCTTGTGCGATTTGGTATGCAGAATTCCAAGAAAGGTAATTTACCTTTCAGGCATGAAATTCATTTGTCTAAGGAAGAGTCTTCTAAGACACCTCAAGCAGTTGAGGAGATGAGACATTTTCCATATGCTTCAGCAATTGGAAGTCTTATGTATACTATATTATGCACAAGATCGGACATCTGTTTTGCAGTGGGAGTAGTCAGTAGGTTTCAATCCAACCCAGGATTAAATCATTGGGTAGCGGTGAAACATATTCTCAAGTATCTTCAGAGAACGAGAAATTATATACTGGTATTACAAGTCAGGATATGATTCAGAGATGATATACAAACTCTGATTTTCAGGCGGATGTCGATTCTAGGAAATCAACATCTGGATCAGTATTCACCCTAGGTGGTGGGGCTATAGTATGGAGGAGCATAAAACAATCTTGTATTGCTGACTCCACTATGGCTGAATATATATCAGCTTGTGAAGCAGCTAAGGAAGCAATCTGGCTCCGTAAGTTCTTGACAGATCTGGAAGTTGTTCCAGATATGGATAAACCACTCACACTTTATTGCAATAATAGTGGTTCAGTGGCGAACTCCAAAGAACCAAGAAGCCACAAGAGGGGTAAGCATATTGAGAGGAAATATCACCTCATCATGGAGATAGTGCAGAGAGATGTTGTTGTCACGTAGATTCCATCTGCAGACAACCTAGCTGATCCGTTTACAAAGAATTTATCGGCTAAAGTGTTTGAAGGTCACCTAAAGGGTTTAAGATTACATGACATGTCCCATTTACTCTAGTCAAAGTGGGAGATTGTTGGGATTTATATCCTAGAGCTTCATGTATTATAAACGAAATTGATTATTGTAATAATAATAAATGCATTATTCATTTATCAAAGTTGTTTAATTTATATCGCATATTATCCAATTGTCTTTTTACCTTGATTACTCTTGTACTTTCAAACTTAGTCCATAGAGAGCAAACAAAGAGGGTACTTTGTTTGTGGTATATCTATAGCTACGGTCCATTCTATAATTGTATGACGACCTTGTGTCCGATATTGTTCATGTAGTGACACTAGTATCAAGAGATTCACAGTAGAACACTACAAGAAATTACAGTTTTAGCGACGAAATATTTAGTTTCAAATTTTAACCATGGAATTGAGACGGAATTGAAACGGATAATGAAATTAGGACGGAATTTTGTGACAAAAAAATTTCATCTCTAAATTAAAGACGGAAACAAACTTCCGCGGTAATTAGAAACAGAATTATTATTCTGTCGCTAATTTCATCTAGAAATGGATTTTTTATTCGTTATTCCGTCGCTAATTAGAAACAAAATTAATATTCCGTCGCTAAATAGAAACGGAATCTTTATTCCGTCGCTAATTTTAAATTTTCATTTTTATTTTAATTTAATTTCTAAAACAATTGGTAATTAGAAACGGAATTTTCCGTCGCTAATTAGAAACAGATTGAAAATTCTGTCTCTAATTAGAAACAGAATTAAAATTCGTCGCTATTATAGAAACGAATTAAAATTTCGTAGCTAATTTTAAATTTTCATTTTTATTTTAATTTTAATTGGTAATTAGAAACGGAATTTTTCCGTCGCTAATTAGAAACGGAATTAAAATTCCATAAATAATTAGAAATGGAATTAAAATTTCGTAGGTAATTTTAAATTTTCATTTTTACTTTAATTTTAATTGGTAATTAGAAAAAGAATTTTTCCGTCGATAATTAGAAACGGAATTAAAATTCCGTAGCTAATTTTAAAATTTTCAATCCCCCTAAAAATTGAATCCTTTCGGCGCCACTTTTTTTTTTTAAAAAATAGAGACGGATTTTCCGTCGCTAATTAGAAACAGAATTTTTCCGTCGCCTCATTAGAAACGAAATAAAATTCCATAGCTAATTAGAAATGGAATTAAAATGCCGTAGCTAATTTTAAATTTTCATTTTTACTTTATTTTAATTGGTAATTAAAACGGAATTTTTTCATTGCTAAATAGAAACGAAATTAAAATTTCGTAGCTAATTTTAAAATTTTCAATCCCCAAAAATTTAATCCTTTCGGCGCCACTTTTTTTTTTTTTTTTAAAATAGAGACGGATTTTCCGTCGCTAATTAGAAACGGAATTAAAATTTCGTAGCTAATTTTAAATTTTCAATTCCCCATAAATTTAATCTTTCGGCGCCATTTTTTTTAAAAAAATAAAGACGGGATTTCCGTCGCTAATTAGAAACGGAATTAAAATTTTAATTTATAAAATTTTCAATCCCTCCAATATTTTCAAAAATTTCCCCGTTAAGAAAATTTCAAATGTCTATAAAATTTACAAATCTTCTTGCTTCTCTAATCTTTTCCTCTATATATACACCACAATCTTTTTAAATCTCAACTCCAATACATCATCCAAAATTTTCATACTCAATTCCATATACCATCAAATTTTTATTTTTCCTACTCAAATTCATATACCATCAAATTTTTTCATACATCAACTCTCATTATCAATCTCTCATTTTTCTTATCTCCACTTTTAAAATTTCCTAAGAAACAAACACTAATATATTTTTTTTTGTTTAAAGTGGCGAAAATGGATGGTGGTGTGTCGAAGCTTGCAGTGGACATTACGAAGTCTTGTGGAATTGAAGATTTATATATAACATTAAAAAAGTCAATTTGTTAAAATTTTCTACAATTCAAAATTTTTAAAATTTTCCCTTATCTAAAATTTAAAAATTTACTCTCTACAATTTATAAATTTCTCACATCTATATAATTATAAATTTCACACCTCTCTAAAATCTAAAATTTTTTCCTTTTTAAAATTTTAAAAGTTTCATGCATATTTACAATTTTTAAATTTCCCGTGTCTCTAAATTTTTAAATTTTCATTTTTAATTTTTTTTAATATATAACTATAGAATAGCTACGAAAATTTCGTCTCTAATTAGCAACAGAATCTTTATTCCGTCACTAAATAGTGACAAAAAATTTTGTTTCTATTTAGAGACGGAAGTACTTCCGTCGATAAATAGAAACGAAATTTCTGTCGCTATTTAGCGACGAAAATTATTCCATCTCTAAATAGAAACGGAATTTTCCGTCACTATTTAGCGACGAAATAATTTCCGTCTTCCGTCGCTAATTAGAGACGGAATTTTCGTCGCTATATAGAGACGGAATAAAATTTTGTCGCTAATTTTAGCGACGGATGAAATATTTCCGTCGCTATTTTTTTTACGACCAACAAAATAGAGACATATTTTTTCCGTCGTTATTCCGTCGCTAGTGGTCAGTTAGCTACGGATTAGCTACGGATTTTTTAGTCACTATTTGACAGTTTTCTTGTAGTGTGACATTGGAATGGAGGCACCTTGTATGATGAGATCATATAGGACTGGACTCAAATAAATACGAATTTCTTTTAATATCCGTTAACTGAAGAAATTCATTTTATCTATTAGATGGTCTTATATGTATTACTCTTAATCGTGAGTGTACTACGAACTCCTGCATGTCAAGCTATATCCTTTGATTTACTATGGTGAGGTTGGTGTAGCATTCCTGGTCAATAACTACATATTTGGGGATATAGTTTGATGTGTAGCTGGGAACGTTTTGCATAGATATGAAATTCACTCCTTCTTACGAGAAGCATAAGAATACCTCTTTTAATAGTTGATTCGGGACTTGAACATTTTGAGCGCTCAACTTATCTATTACGAATAGAAAGTTTTATGTTATAATTGTTATGAATTATTTTTCATTATAGAATCAATGGTGCTTAAGAGACAAAATATTTAGAGGGGTTTAACGGTCTTTTGACCCGGCTCTATTTATGAGATATTTGTGAAGGGATATATCCATATGTAATGACTATATCGATGGACACCGAAGTTGTTCGGCTTATTTTCCATCTACGGTAACGAGAGTTCAACTTCGAGTTTTTAGTGAAATAACGCGGAGTTAATAATTCGTAATATTTGATTAAAGGGTTTAATTAATATTTCGGAATTATGGAGTACGGAACCGTAGGTCCATTTGGTCTTTGTGCTAGCTCGATTAACTGTAGCAAACCTAATATAATTAGATTGTCTAATAATATGTTCACATTATATTTATATGTTATTAATATGATTATAATAATTTTTGTCACAAATGAAAATAATATTAAATTAGTTTAATATTATGTTTTCTAATTTTTTATTATGAGATAATCAAATAATAATTATAAGATAATTATTACATCATTAATAATTATGATAATTATTACATCATCATTGATAATGCATAAGTCTGAGATAATTATGACATCATTATTTGATAATGGTAAATGCATTATCAAGACAAGCCTTAATGGTTTGCCAAATCATCCACCATGTTTTTGTTAATTAATTTTGACCTAATTACCTAACTTGTTCCATTATCAAATGGATTTGGTTGACACTCCACTCAAGTTTTTTTTCTATTTAAAAAGTGAGTGGATATTGGTGGTTGAAGTTGGAAAGAACCAATTCTCTACACTCTCCACTCTATAAATAGAGTGAATTTTGCAAAAACCATTTACACACAAAAATTAGAGTTAGAGAGAAAATTCAAGCAAACACAAAAGTTGTGAAAGAGTTTGAAAATCAAGAATTTTTTCTTAATTATTAAGACATAAAAATTCTACTTGAGTTAGATATTGATATAGTACATCTTTTCAAAAGAATTTGTGACAATATCATTTCTCTAAATAGTTTAGAGTTTGATACTTCTCAAAATAGTTTAGAGGTTGATTTTCGTGAGTGAAGCCCACACTTTGGTTTATTGGTTTCGAGATATAGCTCGGAAGATTAGGTGGTTGATTCTACGGTAGAATCTCAAAGGAAATTCATCCAGTGTTTGGTTGTGTTCGACTGCAACAAAGGAAAAGGCAACGAAAATTTTAAAGGTTCATACCGGAACCGGTGCACACAATAGCAACTTCCACTGCGCTAAGGAAAAGCCGTTTCCTACAGTAAGCTCACTTATCTCCAACACCATACGTTAATCACCTTATTATAATGTCATCAAGATTCAACATCGCTACTTTTGCTATCAATTGTACTCTCGGCGAACTCCCTATAATTTTTTTTTTCATACCACGTAAGCCTCCCACAAAATTCATGCTAAACACCATCATTCTCAATAACATTGCCTTACCACAATAAAAGTCAACTCAAGCAACAACCCAAATTGTCATTATTAATTATTCCATCATACACAACAATTAGATTCTCACTCAAAATCAAATTTACATTAGCCATACCATCACCAAACTTCAACATCACATCCCCTCTTCCAATACCATTTTCAGCCAACACCTTATTTATATCCAAAAAAAAAATATTACGGAAGCTCAAGCTTAATCCATGCTAAAATTTCTCAAAAGGCTTAATAAATCACTCTATTTCACTTAACTATGTCATTAGAATCAAACCCACTCTTGGGTATGCAAGCCATGAATTGGGGATAAAATTTTCATACAAGAATATTTCAATTTAATAGAAACAAATGAGGAAAGAACTTACAATAGTTCAGAAATGCTTAAAGATCCCACCAAGCCTTCTTCCTTGATGAGTTGCAAAACAAAGAGAAAGAATAAAGAAGTTGACGTGAGTGAGTGTGGGAACACAGAAACTGGGCGACGCATGTTGTTCTGGGCTCGCGGCCCGGTTGGGAGTACGGAGTAGCCCACGAGGGACTAAACCGGAGAATAATGGAGTCGCCACCCGGTGTGAACCGGGAAAATGATTTAAGGCCGCACTCACCCCTCGCAAGGGAAGACCTCAAACTGTTGGGTTCGGAACGGTCCCTTACTTATGTCACTTGTAATAAAATGATTTGTGCAATAATTCAACCTAGCCTAAGTAACATATTTCCAAGGATAATTTACTCCTAAGTTCGCAAGCATAAGTACAAAGCTCATATCTAAGTTTGCACATAACACATTTTTCATGTTCGCATACAACCTATTTACATATAATCTATGTCTGAATTCGCATGCATAAAGGTAAATTAACATACGACAAGCATACAACTTAATAAGCACATTGTACTCATACATGTGGGGAAAACAGATAAATGGCAATTGCACAATCATGCCTAATAAGAGAAGCAATCAGGTTCGTAATACAAAGGGATAACTAATAGGGCAATTATGCATAAAGTATGATAAAAGGGCTCAGTTCAGTGTGTCCGCGTTCGTAAACGAGTTCGAACGGTAAACAGAAGGTTCGCGTTCTTGTAGCGTTTGAGAACGCGTTCGAACAGAACCAGACCTGATACATGATAAAACAAAGAAAATACATGTGCTTTCGTGTAGTGTTTGTAAAACACGTTCGAACGGTAAATAGAAGGTCCGCGTTCGTGTAGCGTTCGAGAACGCGTTCGAACGGGACCAGACCTGATACATGATAAAACTAAGAAAATGCATGCGCGTTCGAGTAGCGTCCAAAAATGCGTTCGAACTGTAAACAGAAGGTTCGCGTTCGTATAGCGTTCGAGAACGCGTTCGAACGGAACCAGACCTGATGCATGCAACACATACATAGACAAAAAAATCTACAATATAGGACCTCACGTGTCCGATTGAATTCATTCCCATCCAATCATGTATACCTCGTCCGGTGCGGCAAAGCATCGTGGTAAAAGATTTTAACCCCTCGAAATAGAGGACCTTTAATCCGACTTACTAAGCCCATGCGCTAATAACACATTGCATATAAGAAATAAAGAACAACAATATCAGGTTCGTATACCCGATTGAACACATCTCACATTCAACCGAATATACATCATCCGGCGCGGCAAAGCATCGTGGTAAAGGACTTTAACCCCTCGAAATAGAGGACCTTTAATCGCACTTACTAAGCCCATGCGCTAATAACACAATGCATATAAGAAATAAAGAACAATGATATCGGACTTCGTATACCAGATTGAACATATCTCATATTCAACCAAATATACATCATTCGGCGCGGCAAAGCATCGTGGTAAAGGATTTTAACCCTTCAAAATAGAGGACCTTTAATCGCACTTACTAAGCCCATGCATTTTACCTCATCATTACTCAAACAAATAACATGCAGAATATAAATAGCGGATAATAAACGAATCAAAACAACAAAAACAAAATATGCCCGTTTGCTCAAGTGGTACGTGGAGTTGTATCCCAAGTACAGACCGCACTACCGTCCATTCGGATTCGGCTACGGAATTTATGTCTGGGTTTCTATCCTATATACCACAAGAGGCGACACATTTTCCATTTTATTCAAAACCACAACATGCATCCATAAACGACTCTCATACGAAATAAATAATTAAAACAATTAAAAGATGAGTGAAAAATGAATACAAAAAATGCCCTCAGGTCTAACCTTTTATGTCGACTCTCGGAAGTACCGTACGCGGTCGTCAGAAGGGGGGATGCTCCGTAACCTCCTCCGGTTCTCTGGTTTAATGTTTCCCTTTGGTGCTTCACTGTTCGGGCTGATGTTTTCCCTCTATTTTGTGTTGCTGTTTTGCTGCTGTATTGATGTTGCATTGCTGTTGTATTTCATACACTATTTTTGTTGTTTTTAGGCTACTGTTTTGGATGTTTTTTTAAAGGCTTTAAGTGCAGTTTTTTAGTTACTGTTTTGGGGACTTAGGGGCTGTGATTTTTGCTAGTTTAGGGGGATTTATGGGGCTGCTGTTTTGGTGATATTGAAGGCTATTTCTTGCTTAGGGTTAGGCGTGAATGCTAGAGAGAGGAGAAGAAAATTGCTTCTTGTTGTTTTTGTGTATTGGGCGTGAATGAGAGGGGCTTGTTTTTGCCTTGCAGAATTTTTTGTAGTTTGTATCAATGTGCTAGGAGGGGGAAGGGTTGGAATTGGGTTTCTTTTTATAGGCAAAGGGGATGGGTGAATCCTTGCTTGACAATGAAGGGATTTGGTGCATGGACATATGATTTGGTGTCATGCAAGGAAAGCCTAAGATTGATTGGGGGACAAAATTTGGTTAATTAGGAAGTTAATATATTTAATTTGTTTTGATTAGGCATACAATTTTTTAGTTTGGTATAATATTTTTGATTGATTTTAAATTGGTATATGGTTTTTAGATTTTATTTAATTTTGCCATGTGTTAAATATGTATTTAATTAATTGGGATGTGTTTTATGGGCTTTGGTGGGCTAATTGGGCTTGGGTGTGAGGCTAGCACCAAAACCAGAAATACTGACACCGTTCGAACGCCTATTCGAGCGCTACGCGAACGCCCGCAATCTGTCTGACGTTCGAACGTGGCAACGAACGCAGCACGAACAAAAACAGTGAACTTGTGAAATGAATCTGATGACATACTTATTCTGAATTTCCCCTTCCGACGTTCATTTCTCGTGACTTCCGTGACTTAAAAGGTAGTGTCTCCAAAAGATACTCATCATAGGGACTTATGTGCAAAAATACAGTGCCTACAGTTACCCTTACTTTGATGGGACTTGTGTAATGTGTAACAGTGACAATCATATCAAAGTTATGCAATGCATTTTCACTTACCTGGCTCACCAGTTGCCACCTGACTTGCCTGCTGCTTCGATTTGAATTGATGACGCAGTGGGCCTCGACCTTGGGACGCATCCCAATAACTGCAACTGATGATGATTGAATTTTGGCTTGCCAGCTGCCACCTGACTTGCCTACTGTTTTGAACAGAGTTGATGATGCAGTGGACCTCGATCATGGGACGCATCCCAATAGCTGCAACCGACAACGGGGGCATCGACCCTGGGACGCATCCCAATACCGTTGACAAAATATGGGCCTCGACACTGGGACGCATCTCGAAAATGATGATGCAGTGGACCTCGATCCTGGGACGCATCCCAATAGCTGCAACCGACAACAGGGGCCTCGACCTTGGGACGCATCCCAATACCGCTGACAAAATGTGGGCCTCGATCCTGTGACTCATCCCGAAAATGATGATGCAGTGGACCTCGATCCTGGGACGCATCCCAATAGCTGCAACCGACAACGGGGGCCTCGACCATGGGACGCATCCTAATACCGCTGATAAAAGGTGGGCCTCGACCTTAGGACGCATCCCAAAACTAATGATGCAGTGGACCTCGATCATGGGACGCATCCCAATAACTGGAACTGATATATGTGTTGACGTGGGCCTCAACCCCGGGACGCATCCCAAGACTGCTGCTATCATTGATGTGGGCCTCGCCCCCTGGGACGCATCCCAAAACTGCTGCTGGTACGTTGATGTTTCTAATTGGCTTTGTCTTTGCCGCCTTCTCTTTTCTTCTTCAAAACCTGTGAATACAAAACAATCACAAAACGAATGCCAAAATGTGTTACGTGTATGCATGCATGCATGAGTTTCCTTATCCCGTCGGGTTAGGTCTTCTGCCAAGTTTTCTCTTTCTCAGGCAAAATATTGCTTCAATTTGTCCACGTTGATTGGCTCAGTGAACTCGTTACCTTCCAAGTCTGACAGTCTCACTGCCTCATTTCCTATTACTTTTTGCACTATGTAAGGTCCTTCCCAGTTAGGTCTGAACTTTCCGCTTGGGTCTGTCGTCGACGGCCTCGACTACTTAAGCACCAAGTCACCCTTTCTGATCTTAGTAGGACACACCTTCTTGTTGAATGCTCGGGCTAGTCTCTTCTGATATATCTGCATGTGATGCAATGACTTCATTCTCTTTTCATCTAGCAGTGCTAACTGTTCAACCCTCTGTGCAGCCCATTCTTGCTCAGGTAACTCTTTTTATGCTAATACCCTCATTGACTGTATCTCAACCTCCACTGGCAGTACTGATTCCATCCCGTAGACCAAAGAGTAAGGTGTGGTTCCTGTCGCTGTTCTTACTACCATTTTGTACCCCCATAAAGCATACGGTAGTTTGCCGGCCCAATCCCTGCAGTTCTCTGTCATCTTGGCCAAAATTGTCTTTATTGTCTTGTTGGCTGCCTCAACTGCCCCATTTTCCTGCGGCCTGTACGGTGATGACTTATGATGGCCTATCTTGTATTTCTATAGCATTGCATTTGTTTCCCCTGGAACTGAACTCCGTTATCTGTAACCACATGGTGCGGCATACCATATCGACAAATGAGATTCCGAGCTATAAACTTTGCCATCTGTTCACTGTAACATTGCGGAATGACTCGGCTTCTACCCATTTTGAGAAATAATCTACTGCCGCTACTATGAAGTGATGCGCATTCGATGCATTTGGTCGAATCTCCCCAATCATATCAATTCCCCATGCTGAGAAATACCACTGCTCTGACAACCCGTGGAACTCTGTGTGCGGCAAATGATTCAAATTACCGTGTGCTTGATAATCATGACAGTGCTTTACCATCTTCGTGCAGTCTGTCTCCATGGTTGTCCAGTAAAAACCCCGTCTCACTATCTTGCGGGACAGATTCAACCCGTTCATGTGCGGACCACATACCCCGGCTTGTACTTCTTCTATTACCTGCTGAGATTCTTCTTTTCTTAAACATTTCAACTGAATACCGTTTGCTTGCCTCTTGTACAGTTCCCCTTTCAAAATTACATATTGGGAAGCTAATTTCTGAATGGCTAATCTGTCTTTTCTGCCTGCTCCTTTCGGGAGTTCCCCGTGTTCCAGATACCTTTGAATGTCGTGATACCAAGGTTTACCATCGTCGATCTCCACTTCCAGGATTGTTTCTATCTTATAAACAGGTCTATTTGCTGTTGTCAGTACCAACAGTCTCATCACTAACTTTTCCGGATTCTCCCAAGTCGCTGCAAGTGTAGCTAATGCATCAGCCATATAATTCTCTTCTCGCTGCAAGTGCTGAAACTTACAATCGGGGATAACTTGTGCCAATTTTCTAAGGTGAAAAAGGTAAGGTTTCAACCGTTCTTCTTTCAATTCCCATTCTCCTCGCATCTGCTGGACTACCAACATAGAATCTCCGAAGACTTCCACTCTCTCAGCCTTCAAGGCTATCAACGCAGTCAATCCAAAAGCACATGCTTCAAACTCGGCCATGTTGTTAGTTACTCTGAATGTCAACCTCTTGGCCAAAGGCAAAGTCTCTCCTTCGGGGGTCACTATCACGATCCCAATTCCGGCTCCATTGTAATTCACTTCTCCGTCAAAATACATTTTCCATCCCTGAACTGCTATTGCCTGGATCTCTTCATCTGGAAATTCAAACTTATGTTGATCCCCTTCAATAGGTTGCAATGCCAGAAACTCTACTACGGCTCGCCCCTTGATCACTTTGGAAGTGAGGTACCCAATGTCAAACTCTGTCAGCAACACTAACCATCTGCCCAATTTTCCCACTAGCGAAGGCACTGAATGAATATATTTCAAAGGATTCTCCTTTGCCACTACCTGGATCTTGTAAGATTGGAAGTAATGCCATAATTTTCTAGATGCCCATACTACTGCCAAACAGATCTTCTCTACTTCTTGATAGCGGGCTTCATACAAAAGCATTTTCTTACTGACATAATAGACTGCATGCTCTACCCCGGTCTCATCTGCCTGTACCATCATTGCCACCGGTGCTCCTGATTCTATAGCTAAATACAGTACCAAGGGTCTTTCCGGTCTAGGAGGTTTCAAAACAGGAGGCTTTACTAAGTATTCTCTGATCTTGTCGAAAGCTGACTGACACTGCTCATTCCATTTCACTGCCTGGTCCTTCCTCAACAGTCTGAAGATAGGCTCACATACTGACGTCAACTTGGCGATGAACCGACTGATATACTGAATCTTCCCAAGGAATGCTCTAACCTCTTTCTCTGTCTTCGGTGCCGGCATCTCAGTAATTGCCTTGATCTTCTCAGAATCTATTTCTATTCCTCCCATTCCCACTGTATGTCCCAACAACTTTCCTGATGTTACCCCAAACACACATTTATTGGGATTCAGCCGCAAGTTGTATTTGTCAACCCTTTGAAGGAACTTCTCCAGTGCTTCTACATGCCCAATTCTTGTTTCTGATTTCACCATCATGTCATCCACATACACTTCAATCTCTTTCTGCATCAGATCGTGGAACAATGTAGTGGCCATCCGTTGATAAGTAACTCCTTCATTCTTGAGCCCAAACGGCATTACTTTATAACAATAACTACCCCACTCGGTGACAAAGGTAGTCTTGTACTTGTCTTCCTCAGCCATAAGAACCTGATTATACCCTGAAAACCCATCTACATATGCATACATGGCAGATAAAGCTGCACTATCAACTAGTACATTAATATGAGGTAGAGTAAAATCATCTTTCGGACAAGCCTTGTTGAGATCTCTGTAATCCACACATATTCTGACTTTCCCGTCTTTTTTCGGTACTGGCACAACATTTTCTAACCATTCGGGATACTTCACCACTTCCACGAACCCCACATATATCTGTTTCTTAACCTCTTCTCTGACCTTCTCGGCCCACTCAGGTCTCATCCATCGAAGTTTCTGTTTCACTGGATTCATATTCGGATAAGTTGGTATTGTGTGCTGGGCAATGCTTCTGTCTACCCCAGGCATGTCCTCATAGGACCAAGCAAACACTTTGGCATATCTGACCAATACTTCTTCTAATTTCTCCCGCTCTTCAATGGTAACTTCACTTGCAATCAAAATTTCCATAGGATTCTTAGGCGTGCCCAAGTTAAATGCATTTGTTCTGGTGGAGCTGATATCAAATATACTCAAGCCATGCAAGTTAGAGGAAAAAAAACTCGAGCAAATAAGCAAAATAATTGTCTTTATTGCTAATAAATGCGGGAGTACACTCAAATAAATCAGGAAGATAAATGCCTTCATCATCGGCAGACACTTCATCCTCCGCAACCAGGTTCTTCTCAGACTTCTTATCCTCTTCGAGAGTCAGGCTCTCCAACTTCATCAATTCTTCTTCCCAATTCTCTTCCTCCATAGTTTCTTTGGTCATTGGCTTCTCACCCAGTATCTCTTGTAAGATCTCAAATCCAGGCACCACAATCCCATTATCTTCTATTGGTTCGGGCTCACCTTGATACCCTGAAGCCTTCACAAAGCATTCCATCAATTTCAGCCCTTTATTCTTAACTTCGGCTTTTCTTCGTCAGATTTGTACCCTAAACCCCTCCGAGTAGTCTGGCCTCTAAAGTCTGGCAGTTTTGAACCCTCACCCGGCTCGAACTTCATTTTTCCCATGATCCTAGCTACCTTAGGATCCACTCATTCCTCAAAAGTTGACGACCCTTGGAACCTCGTGAAAGGTTGTATTTCCAAAGCAGCCACAACATTGTCTACCTCAGCTCGGATGGTGACAATCTCTCCCCCATACGGGAACTTAATCATCTGATGTAGAGTGGAGGGCATGCCCTCAAGCTTATGGAACCAAGGCCTTCCCAACAACAAGGCAAAAGTGGCTGGGATTTCTAGCACTGTGAACTCAACTTCGTTCTCAATATGACCAACCTTGACCGCTGCTACAAATGTACCCTCAACTCCTCGCTTACTGTCATCATAAGCCTTGATAGTCATACTAGAGGGATCCAGATCTGTTGTATTTATACCCAGCTTGGCCAAAATCTTCGACGGGCACATATTAATGGATGAGTCGTCATCCACCATCACACAAGATGTCCTTTTACCTCTCACTTCATCTCTGATAAACAATGGTCTATTATGATTTCTCCCCTCAGCTGGGAGATCTTCCTTAGAAAAAGTGATTGCCTGTAAAGCCTCCTTTTGCACTGACCCAACAAACATTGCGGGGTTGGCATCCTCTGTCACCACTATCTTGCTTAAGGCCTCAACCATGGCCCGCTTGTGCTCTTGAGATGCACACAACAAATCCCAGATACTCACTTGTGCTCGGGTTTTCCTCAACTGCTGCGGCACACGACTCCCTCAGTATTTTCTGTATTCTCAGCCAATTCTCTACCCTCTGATAACACTCTTTTACCCTTCTCAGTCATATCATTATAGAAACACCCACTGTGTGTCATCCCCCTCACTTCTTCTTCATCACTACTGGAGAAGTCTTCCCAGAAATTCTGCCCCCGTTCTGTCTCATCTTCACTGTTACTATCCCAAATTCCAAGGCAATAGGCTTGGTGGTCAAAGGATTTGAGGACAAGGTTTTCGGGTAGGCCGGAGTTTATCATATAGGTCGGCGGGGGGGGGGACAGAGTGATAATTGGTAGGGGATTTTGTGTGTGTTGGGGTGTTCTGTTTCAGGGTCGGGTATCTTTTTGGAGTCTATAAGGTCTGGATTTCATGGCGGAGGGGGCACAATTGTCAGTGTCATGGCCTTTCTGTTGGTGGAAGTGACAGTATTGGCTCAGGTTGAGATGTGGTGGTGGAGGGTTGGGAAGTGGTTTGGTCTCCAGGGGTTTCAGAAGTCCTTGTCTTTTTAATTTCTCCAACACCTTAGACAAGAGCCTCCATAAGTTGGAGAATCTCCGATTCCGGATGGCAGCATTCTCCGCAGAAACAGGTTTGGTACCTGATGTTCCCCCTGTTGAGTTCCTAATTAGGTCCCAAGAATCATCCAAAACAAGCATAAAATCGCATGAACACATCAAGGAATAATGGCGGAAACAAATACTCACAATGATTGGTTTGAGATGCAAAGAACACAAGTCTTTTTCCATTTCTCCTAGGCCCGGCAATGGCTTCCAAGTGCAGTGAGCTGTGCGGTTTTGATGGTTGAAGCACCTCCAAGATTCGGCCATGGTCATCACCATTGAAGCTCCAAGCTTCAAGCTTTTCCATGCTCACAAATTCGTTTCCCTATCACCATAATATAACCCATGTGTGTGCTAGCACTCTTCTTCTTCATTTATTGTGATCAAACCAAAAAAAAAATGAGAAGAAAATGGTCCAAGACCGATTGAGAGAGAAGAAGAATTTCAAGGTTTTCAAAAAACCTAGTTACCGATTTTGGGAGAGACAAAAACGTGAATGTTGTGTGTTGAGAGAGAGAAACATTTTACTTATATATTATTTTATTTTCAAAAAAATAAAATCAAATACCAAAGCAAAAGTCAAAAGCAAAAAATGCTTTTCAATCACATCACTATTCACATCAAGTCACTTTAATAAAGTGACAACATGTCATATCACATCACTCAAAGTGACAAGTGATTTGACAATTGACGCGACTAGTGATTTGATGCTTGATGTGACTTGCGTGCCGCACTCGAATTCGAAATGCGAATGCGCTCGCAATCATCTCGGGCTCGGGTTCGCTAATTCCAAATTAACGAATTTTCCGTCGCGTCGTAATTAAATGATTACGCCTAGCGAATTCACTATTCATGTCGCTAACGAATTGATTCTAAATTAATTCGTTCGCCCGAATTAAAATCCAATTTCAATCCGCGTCAAAATCTAATTTCTTATAATATATCGAATATATTATTATCGATTAATCCCAAATTAATCGTTCTCTCTCTTTAATTATAATTTTATCCCAGATAAATTATCTCCGCAATTAATCCCAGATTAATTTTCTCTCTCTAGAAATTAATCTTCTCTCTCTACTAATTAATCCCAGATTAATCATAGTGCGAGTCATACATCATCGGTGAATCTTTGGGAAGCGACCCATGAGATCTCCGGATATGTTGGCAGCAAATACGGTCGTCGACTATCCGAACACGTAAGTACCTCGTACTACGTTATACCGATTTACAAGACAAGGTTGGCTTCTAGCAAAGCGCCATGCCTACCCAATTCTCCAGAAATATTATTTACAGGAATATATAGATCTGTATCAAGCGTAGTATACCGTAGTATTGTGTATATCGGTCCAGTATCGGATAGTCACGTGCTAGGGCTGGGGCTGGATAAGTGTCTGCCCCGTCCGAAGCACATGTCGGATGTCTGGTAACTAGTCTCTATAATCAGATATTCATGACCTGGTCATAATATCATGATTGGATGCGCATCACTCAAGAGCACTAGTACCGTATCCTGCGTGACATCATCTCCACTATGACTGAAGTGATACTTCCGTCTTGACATCACACCCAATACACTACGACTCTCTGATAAAACCAGAAGTAGTGGTGTACGCAGAACCGGTTTTAAAGCCCTGTACCACCAAGACCAAAGTCTACCGATTATCGTAAGTATTAGCGGTGCAAGTCTCAGGTTAAGACCAAATACACCTACCCTGATGACGGACTCCCATAGACACATAGTCATAATACCAATGGGATTCCGAGGGGTCTATCCAGAGCGAAGCTGTTTCCCGTACCATCGGTGAAACACAACCTCCTATCGCACTTGCATAAGTATCCAATACTTAAATATATGAGAACTATGCCGTTGTGCCCTCACAACGCGCACAAGTGCAATACTAGCCTATTCCGCATTATCGATGTCCTGTCTCGATAATACTACGACTAGGGATATTTAATGATTTATCCTACGTGGACTGATACTGTCTCATATCATTCTCCGTCCAGGAACAAATCATAGGGACCTCTCATCATTTATATATCTAAGGTGATCTAATCACAAATGATAAGAGTGCAATCTCCTTTGTCACATAGTTAATTTGTACAACAACACCATGATCTGTACAAATAGTGACGCTATGGGTCATATTATCCAACAATCTCCCACTTGGCACATAGCCAGTCACTCGAGTGTCTAACACCCGAACTATGTACGGTTGGCTCAAACTGCTGAGAAAAGGTTTTCGTCAGCGGATTTGCATGATTATCATCTGATGCGATTTACATGATCATCAATCACATCGCCACGATGTATGATCCGAACGAATCAGATGAATATAGAAGTTATATCTGGATCGTCGATGAGACCTTTAATTCCTTAGTCTGTGCTGACGCCTAGCTCAGCCACTAACAGAACTATATCTAATCTAATTAGATTTATTATCGACCCAAATAGCTTCTATTGCTGCCTCAGCTGCAGCAATAACGTATTGTTTGTTTATTCGGAAACAGAATCTTGCTCGGAAGATTTCCAGCTCACTGTTCGTTATTCAAACTATATAGTACCGTTTGCGACTTTTAGTCGTCTTTATCAGTTATAGGAAACTTGCTACAGTGATCCCAGTCACTTCAAGTTCTCCTTCTCCATAGACTAAGACAGCATCCTTAGTTCTCTAAGATACTAATGGATGTTTTTAACATTAATCCAGTGACTATCACTCGGATTACCCTGTTTGTGAATCCATATGCTCAAAGAGTATGATACACCAGGTGTTGTACATTTTCAATGTACGGTTTCTAGGAGAGTATTTCGAAAGCCAAGCTTTCGCCGATATTTATTTTATTGGAATATCATTTCCAAGAAATGACGTATTATCATTATTTTATAGAACAGCCACTGTCAGTGCGCTCCCACTAACCTTCTTATATATACACTAGAATTATTTTCGTTTTGAATTAAATCATACATCATTATGATTATATCAAAACGATAATTCCAAGAACCTAATGCTTGCTTCAATCCAATCATGGATCGAATAACAAGCATTATCCAAATGGATTTACCGTGGCAACAGGTAAAAGGTTGAATCGTAATCAACACAATGTTGATAACGATACCTTTCCGTTAAAGCCTTGCTTTATACGTTGGTATGTTGCCATCCATGTATGTCTTCCTAGAAGACTTTTAAGTACCATTAGGCACAATGCCTTGTGGTACATCAACTAGTATCCAAACTGGTTGATATACATGGAATCCATTTCGGATTATATGGCACTTTGCCATAATTGGGGAGTTGATATCTTGTATCATTTCCTCATACGTAGTCAGTTGGTATTCCTCAATAAGATTCACATCTTTATAAGGTTAGATCAGAAACCCATACCCCAGGTTGTTTCCGACTCTGTCCGACTTACGCGGTTCTTGTGTATTCGAAGATTAATGGTAATAGTCTCATCCTTGATGAACTATTTGTGTTCCATTAAGATTCGGTGCCTTGAACAGTATTACTCCGATTTCCATCGAGTTATACTATCCTCCCACTTACCACTGCATATCGGTATTCCTATCAGGAAAAACGTTATGGTGAGAAACAATCTAATTGTTCTCTTGTGAGGTGTATAAGTACAATACTTACGGTATCCATAGGATGACCTACATTTGGCACTTATCCTATTTGGGTTTTAGTTTGGTATCATCCAAACATATGCCTAGCATACCCAAATTATCAGGAATGAGAAACCCGGTTTCTTTCCCGTTCATATCTAATATGTAATCTGTCAAACAGATTTTATGGAACCTTATTCAAAATAAGTTCTTGCACTGTTTAGCATATCCGTCGAAGGAAATGGTAGCTCAGAGCGACTCGTGATTAACCTTATCATGTCTAACAAAATTCGGTTAATCTGTTCGGACACACCATCAAACTGACGTGTTCCGGGAGGAGTCCTTATTTGAAAGAATATTATACTCTTTCAAATATACTAGAAACTTATTGTTTAAGTATTATTCATTACGGTCTTACCGTGACGGTTTAATACTTTAGCCGATCTATTTGTCTATTTCGTGTCGAAACTCTAAAAGTTTCCGATTTGTGTTTCAAAAGAAACACATAACCATACGCGATGCCACATCCGTACAGGTCACGAAATATTCATATCCATATCTAGCCTAGCTAGACATGGGCCCACTTGCTTCACTATGAAGTAGGGCTAACAGATCGGTGGCATTTACACTTTTACCAAGTAAATAGTGTTTTAGGCACTTTGCCCAAATAGACTAGATTCGTAGACTTTATTTGAATGGAATCAAATCAGTCCTGGTATCCGCTCTTCAAAAGTGCGGATATACGATTCTTGTTTATCAGTGTCCCTGACAACTATGCCACAATTAAGTTTCTTAACTGATCAAATCAGTTTGAGCTATTTATTTGTCATGTTATATATTTGAGATATTATTTATATTCAAAATTTAAATCCTGTTATTCACATCTAATGTGTTTATCTCAATATCATCTTTATATAATGAAACACTTTAGTGTTCTAGAATATAAAGGTACACCCGCAGCGGGTTATACGCGATATAGAGATAATGTTTCTAGTCAAACTAGCTACATTATAACAGTTTCTAAATTTAAGTACTAACCCGAAGGTAGTTCCTAAATTCAGATATCTACGGTTAAAACAGCGACTTTCGTCCCGTTTTCAATTCGCAGATAAATGTCAATTGAAGTCAGTATCCTGTTCAAAATAGATTCTGAACATCAATATATATATTTATGTACCACACTAAGTATCTAAAATCCAATTTTAATACTAGCTGTGAACATAATTATGACAAACATAATGGATTAAGCACTTAAGTTATCATTACATGATCTTCCAAAGATTATGCTCTACTATTTGCTTAACTCTGGGCTTAGGCATAATACGTTATTTTATCAAATAAAATAACTTATTATTTTTCCAGGACCATCCTGAAATTTATTCCCAATTTGAAAATTAAAGTCGTTTAAATACATTTTCACCCAGGATTATGTCTTAAACACTAATCTTTCATTTTTATATCTTGATTCTAATAGTCCAACTATTTAATCAACGATTTGTGGTACTATTTATTATAATGATTATAATAGTCCAACTATATAATCAAATATAATCTAAATTAATTAACCTCAATTACATTGATTACTATAGTCCAACTATAAAATCAACTGTAAACTGAAATTAATTAATTCAAATATATTGATTAATATAATCCAATTATATATAATCAAATATAATACAGTCCAACTGATTATTAAAACAACAATTTAAATATTAGTCCAACTAACATTTAATCTAACGACGAAATAATTTGAATGAGCGCGGTATGGCGAGTAATTGAACGAGTATTGCAAATTCAATTCTTGCCTCCCACTATTTTTCGGCGAGCCTCTAACCCTCTGTCGAGTACTCGGGAAACCGTGTTTCCTAGTGGGCTAGGATCCCGTTAAATATCACACAATCTTGACTTTGGCCAACAAATTGTATGATAATTAACTAGGTAGATCTCGAAGATCAATTGGATCTCATCCAATTCCTAGATCCAGTAGGCGGATATCCAAATCCTAAACATATATCTTATATATGCCAATACATCCAATGTATTACCTAACCTTTTTCCTCTGAATCAACTAAGCCTTGGCTTTGGCACAACAAACCTAGTGATCCCAGTCAAGCGCGACCCATTGACCATGGAAAGCTTCGTAATCAATGTCGATGGACAAGAAGTGGTCTTGACTTTGGCCAACAAACCACAACTTGGACAAGACACTGATATGGAACAAAGCCTTCGTGATTCAAACACATCTTCGACGGACAAGGGCTTGACTTTGGCCAACAACCCATGCCAATCTCGGATCTTGAGTAAGAATCACTCAATGGAAGGAAAAACGCATGATATTTGATGAGGGTTTTCGCGGTGCAAATTGGCTACCAATTTAATTATCTTTGTTAAGGTCTCATCATCATACACCCTTAAACATGCATTCTAAACACATAATAAAGCGAGTATGAAAATAAAATAATAATGATATGCGGATGGATACTTTACATTGATCCTAGATCAAATCTCTCATTTTCTCTCTCCAAAGCTAGCACATGTATTTACTTCTACCCGTTACACTACACTTCTAAAGAAACCTCATTTACATTGAGGGGAATATGTGAGAAGAGAATACAAAGAGTATAGAGGTGATAAGGCTGGACACGCAGGTCCAATTTAATAAATCAAATTTATTACAACAATTTCTAAAATTGCCCCACCCGACTAATATCCATCCGATATACATTATTCATGCAACACAACCATGTATTCATACAAGCATGTTATCAATCAATCTAATCCAATTAATTAATCTGATAATTAGTGATCATCCAATGTTCAAACAACGATTTGATTTTTGCTCGAGTCAAACTCGTTTTGCGAATAAGTACTGAAAGTACGAATTCTTGAATTAAATTAAACTACAACATTAAATCCAATTTAACATGTATTTAATACTAATTCACTATTCAATTCCAAATTGAATATTACACTTTATTTAATGAACCTTTACGACTTAAATTCCAAATTTAATCGCAATGGGTCTCAAAGCCCAATTAACATCTAATGTTTATTTAATTAAAGTCCAATGGGCTTTTAATTAATTTCTTAAGGCGTGGACTTTTGGTCAACTCGGGTCAAACTGATAACCAAAATCCAATCCGGGAGTTACCCCATAAGCCTTTAAATTAATTTTGGCCCATTAGGCCCAATTAAATAATTAAGGTCCATTAAGTCATAATTGGACTTTATGGATGCGGTTTTGGGCCCAATTGGATCCAACCAAATTGGCCTAAACCTAACTTGGTAAAACCAAGCCCAAAAGCCCAATTACAACCTTAAGGCCCAATTTCCAAAATAAGCCCAATTAATTAACTTAAAAAATTCCAAATTCCATAATTAATTAACCTAAGTGTAATACACAATTAATTATCCAATTAACATTTCTAAAACATCAATTAGCCTAATTAATCATGCACTTTAACATTAAATAGTGTCCAACACAATTTATTAAAATCAAACCCATTTACATGCTTTTGTTCTCGGTAATAGGGGTTTTTCCAATCCGATTCGGTTTCAATCCAATTGAATCCACAATCATCATTTCCCAAATCAATTAAACTCATCTAATGAATCAAAATACAAAAAACACAATGAATTTCATATCCAATTGAATTCGGCCAAGCCTACTTTAATTTGGGGAAAATTGTTCCAAATCAAAATTCAATCCAATCAAATTTCAATTCAACATTACCCACTTGTTTCAAGTCATCCAATGATCAAACAAACAAATTCACCAAGATATTAGGGTCTCAATTTTCGGCCAACATAAGCAATTTGGGGAAAATTGTTCCAAACTCATTTTCAACAAATTGATCCAATCAATCCTCAATTAAACATACTTTAAGCATTCTAAATCATCCAATTTCATCAAACATGCTCAAAATCAAGTTTACCCAAATTTGTCATGCCCAAAATTTGGGGGGGGAAAAATGGATCCAACCAAATTTCATATGAAATTGATCATGCACAACATCAATTCAACCTCATTCAAGCATACTATACTAAACAATTTAATCAATTGATGCTCAAATTGAGTTTACCCAATTTTGTCAACTTTGGCCTACACAAAAAATTGGGGAAAATTGTTCCAAACACAATTTCTTCAAATTGATCTAATCAATCATTAATTCCATCTCATTTAAGCATACTATAACAAACAATTTCATCAAAACATGCCCAAATTCGTTTTACCCAATTTTAACCCTAACTTTTTCATGCTTGTTCAAGGCTCAAGATACCATTGTTGAGTTCCTAATTAGGTCCCAAGAATCATCCAAAACAAGCATAAAATCGCATGAACACATCAAGGAATAATGGCGGAAACAAATACTCACAATGATTGGTTTGAGATGCAAAGAACACAAGTCTTTTTCATTTCTCCTAGGCTCGGCAATGGCTTCCAAGTGCAGTGAGCTGTGCGGTTTTGATGGTTGAAGCACCTCCAAGATTCGGCCATGGTCATCACCATTGAAGCTCCAAGCTTCAAGCTTTTCCATGCTCACAAATTCGTTTCCCTATCACCATAATATAACCCATGTGTGTGCTAGCACTCTTTCTTCTTCATTTATGTGATCAAACCAAAAAAAATGAGAAGAAAATGGTCCAAGACCTATTGAGAGAAGAAGAGATTTCAAGGTTTTCAAAAAACCTAGTTACCGATTTTGGGAGAGACAAAAACGTGAATGGTGTGTTGTTGAGAGAGAGAAACATTTTACTTATTATTTATTTTATTTTCAAAAATAAATCAAATACCAAAGCAAAAGTCAAAAGCAAAAAATGCTTTTCAATCACATCACTATTCACATCAAGTCACTTAATAAAGTGACAACATGTCATATCACATCACTCAAAGTGACAAGTGATTTGACAATTGACGCGACTAGTGATTTGATGATTATGTTGATTGACTTGCGTGCCGCACTCGAATTCGAAATGCGAATGCGCTCGCAATCATCTCGGGCTCGGGTTCGCTAATTCCAAATTAACGAATTTTCCGTCGCGTCGTAATTAAATGATTACGCCTAGCGAATTCACTATTCACGTCGCTAACGAATTGATTCTAAATTAATTCGTTCGCCCGAATTAAAATCCAATTTCAATTCCGGTCGAAATCTAATTTCTTATAATATATCGAATATATTATTTTATCGATTAATTCCAAATTAATCGTTCTCTCTCTTAATTAATATTTTATCCCAGATAAAATATCTCCGCAATTAATCCCAGATTATTTTCTCTCTCTAGAAATTAATCTTCTCTCTCTACTAATTAATCCCAGATTAATCATAGTGCGAGTCATACATCATCGGTGAATCTTTGGGAAGCGACCCATGAGATCTCCGGATATGTTGGCGCAGCAAATACGTCGTCGGACTATCCGAACACGTAAGTACCTCGTACTACGTTATACCGATTTACAAGACAAGGTTGGCTTCTAGCAAAGCGCCATGCCTACCCAATTCTCCAGAAATATTTTTACAGGAATATATAGATCTGTATCAAGCGTAGTATATAGTAGTATTGTGTATATCGGTCCAGTATCGGATAGTCACGTGCTAGGGCTGGGGCTGGATAAGTGTCTGCCCCGTCCGAAGCACATGTCGGATGTCTGGTAACTAGTCTCTATAATTCAGATATTCATGACCTGGTCATAATATCATGATTGGATGCGCATCACTCAAGAGCACTAGTACCGTATCCTGCGTGACATCATCTCCACTATGACTGAAGTGATACTTCCGTCTTGACATCACACCAATACACTACGACTCTCTGATAAACCCAGAAGTGGTGTACGCAGAACCGGTTAAAGCCCTGTACCACCAAGACCAAAGTCTACCGATTATCGTAAGTATTAGCGGTGCAAGTCTCAGGTTAAGACCAAATACACCTACCCTGATGACGGACTCCCATAGACACATAGTCATAATACCAATGGGATTCTGAGGGGTCTATCCAGAGCGAAGCTGTTTCCCGTACCATCGGTGAAACACAACCTCCTATCGCACTTGCATAAGTATCCAATACTTAAATATATGAGAACTATGTCGTTGTGCCCTCACAACGCGCACAAGTGCAATATACTAGCCTATTCCGCATTATCGATGTCCTGTCTCGATAATACTACGACTAGGGATATTTAATGATTTATCCTACGTGGACTGATACTGTCTCATATCATTCTCCGTCCAGGAACAAATCATAGGGACCTCTCATCATTTATATATCTAAGGTGATCTAATCACAAATGATAAGAGTGCAATCTCTTTTGTCACATAGTTAATTTGTACAACAACACCATGATCTGTACAAATAGTGACGATATGGGTCATATTATCCAACAATCTCCCACTTGGCACATAGCCAGTCACTCGAGTGTCTAACACTGAACTATGTACGGTTGGCTCAAAATGCTGAGAAAGGTTTTCGTCAGCGGATTGCATGATTATCATCCGATGCGATTTACATGATCATCACATCGCCACGATGTATGATCCGAACGAATCAGATGAATAAAAGTATATATGGATCGTCGATGAGACCTTTAATTCCTAGTCTGTGCTGACGCCTAGTCAGCCACTAACAGAACTATATCTAATCTAATTAGATTTATTATCGACCCAAATAGCTTCTATTGCTGCCTCAGCTGCAGCAATAATCTGTATTTGTTGTTTATTCGGAAACAGAATCTTGCTCGGAAGATTTCCAGCTCATGTTCCGTTATTCAAACTATATATTACCGTTTGCGACTTTTAGTCGTCTTTATCAGTTATAGGAACTTGCTACAGTGATCCCAGTCACTTCAAGTTCTCCTTCTCCATAGACTAAGACAGCATCCTTAGTTCTCTAAGATACTAATGGATGTTTTTACAACTCTGGTCCACGTGTGGGTTTGTGGGAGTGTGAACAAAGGCTCTCGCTGACGAATGATTACCCACAACTAGGTCTCCTCACTCAAGGGTTCGAGAGACGAAGTGAGCGCACCTTTTTTTATACCTTACAGTACGTGCCAACGAGTTATGGTGTGTGACTGACTGTCAAATGGATTTCCCATTGTAGATTCCCCAGAGGGGGGGTGGAGCGAGGCTCTCTTAAGTACCCTAGCCTCTTAGGCTCTTATCGCTTGGTGACAGGAATAAACAACGGGTCCTCCAAATTAGTCCATCACAATAGGCTACGAGTAAGTGATTATCTAGGTGCCTTCACAGCTTTTCCTTATACAAAGGTAGTGAATGAGGGAAGACACCAAACCATTACCTAGCCTTAAAAGTGCCTTTGATTAAACGTCTTTTAACCCACAGTAGACACGGTTAATTAAAGCACAAATCATAATATTACAAGATATTATTTCATGGCCAATTCTCTATCCCCGGTGGATTCGCCAGATTGTGGGAACACAGAAACTGGACGACGCATGTTGTTATGGGCTCGCGACCCGGTTGGGAATACGGAGTAGCCTACGGGGGACTAAACTGGAGAATGGAGTCGACACACGGTGTGAACCGGGAAAATGATTTAAGGCCGCACTCACCCCTCGCAAAGGAATACCTCAAACCGTTGGGTTCGGAACGGTCCCTTACTTATGCCACTTATAATAAAATGATTTGTGCAATAATTCAACCTAGCCTAAGTAACATATTTCCAAGGATAATTTACTCCTAAGTTCGCATGCATAAGTACAAAGCTCATATCTAAGTTTGCACATATACACATTTTTTATGTTCGCATACAACCTATTAAATAAATCTATGTCTAAATTCACATGCATAAAGGTAAATTAACATACGGCAAGCATACAATTAATAAGCACATTGTACTCATACATGGGGGAATACAGATAAATGGCAATTGCACAATCATGCGTAACGTAATAAAGAGAAGCAATCAGGTTCGAAATACAAAGGGATAACTAATAGGGTAATTATGCATAAAGTATGATAAAAATGACTTAGTTCAGTGTGTGAGCGTTCGTGTAGCATTCGTAAACGCGTTCGAACGATAAACAAAAGGTTCATGTTCGTGTAGCGTTTGAGAATGCGTTCGAACGGAACCAGACCTGATACATGCTAAAACAAAGAAAATACATGCACGTTCGTGTAGCGTTTATAAAATGTGTTCGAACGGTAAACAGAAGGTTCGCGTTTGTGTAGCGTTCGAGAACGCGTTCGAACGGGACCAGGCCTGATACATGATAAAACTAAGAAAATGCGTTCGCGTTCGAGTAGCGTCCGAAAACGCGTTTAAACGGTAAATAGAAGGTTCGCGTTCGTATAGCGTTCGAGAACGCGTTCGAACGGAACCAGACCTGATGCATGCAACACATACATAGACAAACAAATCTACAATGTAGGACCTCACGTGTCTGATTGAATTCATTCCCATCCAATCATGTATACCTCATCCGGCGCGGCAAAGCATCGTGGTAAAGGATTTTAACCCTTTGAAAAAGATGACCTTTAATCCGACTTACTAAGCCCATGCGCTAATAACACAATGCATATAAGAAATAAAGAACAACAATATCGGGCTTCGTATACCCGATTGAACACATCTCACATTCAACTGAATATACATCATCCGGCGCGGCAAATCATCGTGGTAAAGGACTTTAACCCCTCGAAATAGAGGACCTTTAATCGCACTTACTAAGCCCATGCGCTAATAACACAATGCATATAAGAAATAAAGAACAATGATATCGGACTTCGTATACCTGATTGAACACATATCATATTCAACCGAATATACATCATCCGACGCGACAAAGCATCGTGGTAAAGGATTTTAACCTTTCAAAATAGAGGACCTTTAATCGCACTTACTAAGCCCATGCGCTTTACCTCATCATTACTCAAACAAATACATGCAGAATTTAAATAGCGGATAATAAACGAATCAAAACAACATAAAACAAAATATGCGCTGTTTGCTCAAGTGGTACGTGGAGTTGTATCCCAAGTACAGACCGCACTACCGTCCATTCATATTCGACTACGGAATTTATGTCTGGGTTTCCATCCTATATACCACAAGAGGCGACACATTTTCCATTTTATTCAAAACCACAACAAGCATCCATAAACGACTCTCATACGAAATAAATAATTAAAACAATTAAAAGATGAGTGAAAAATGAATACAAAAAATGCCCTCAGGTCTAACCTTTTATGTCGACTCTCGGAAGTACCGTACGCGGTCGTCGGAAGGGGGGATGCTCCGTAACTCCTATGGTTCACTGGTTCAACATTTCCCTTTGCTGCTTCGCTGTTCGGGCTGCTGTTTTCCCTTCATTTCGCTGCTGTTTTGCTGCTGTTTTGCTGTTGTATTGCTGTTGTATTTTGGACACTGTTTTTGGTATTTTTAGGCTACTATTTTGGATGTTTTTTTAAAGGTTTTAAGTGCAATTTTTTAGTTACTGTTTTGGGGACTTAGGGGCTGTGAATTTTGGTAGTTTATGGGGATTATATGAGGCTGCTATTTCGGTGATATTGAAGGTTATTTCTTGCTTAGGGTTAGGCGTGAATGCTAGAGAGAGGAGAAGAAAGTTGCTTCTTGTTGTTTTTGTGTATTGGGCGTGAATGAGAGAGGCTTGTTTTTGCCTTGCAAAATTTTTTGTAGTTTGTATCAATGTGCTAGGAGGGGGAAGGGTTGGAATTGGGTTTCTTTTTTTAGGCAAAGGGGATGGGTGAATCCTTGCTTGACAAGTAAGCGATTTGGTGCATTAAAGGGACATATGATTTGGTGTCATGCAAGGAAAGCCTAAGATTGATTGGGGGACAAAATTTGGTTAATTAGGAAGTTAATATATTTAATTGTTTTGATTAGGCATACAATTTGTTTAGTTTGGTATAATATTTTTGATTGATTTTAAATTGGTATATCATTTTTAGATTTTATTTAATTTTTCCATGTGTTAAATATGTATTTAATTAATTGGGATGTGTTTTATGGGCTTTTGTGGGCTAATTGGGCTTGAGTGTGAGGCTAGCAGTAAAACTAGAAATACCGACACCGTTCGAATGCCTATTCGAACGCTACACGAACGCCCACAATCTGCCTGACGTTCGAACGTGGTAACGAATGCAGCACGAACGAAAACAGTGAACTTGTGAAATGAATTCGATGACATACTTATTCTGAATTTCCCCTTCCGACATCTGTTTCCCGCGACTTTCGTGACTTAAAAGGTAGTGTCTCCAAATGAGACTCATCATAGGGACTTATGTGCAAAAATGCAGTGCCTACAGTCAGCCCCACTTTGATGGTACTTGTGTAATGTGTAACAGTGACAATCCTATCAAAGTTATGCAATGCATTTTCACTTACCTGGCTCGCCAGCTACCACCTGACTTGCATGCTGCTTTGAATTGAGTTGATGACGCAGGGGGCCTCGACCCTGTGCCGCATCCCAATAACTGTAACTGATGATGATTGAATTTTGGCTTGCCAGCTGCCACCTGACTTGCCTGCTGTTTCGAACTGAGTTGATGATGCAGTGGACCTCGATCATGGGGACGCATCCCAATAGCTGCAATCGACAACGGGGGCCTCGACCTTGGGACGCATCCCAATACCGCTGACAAAATATGGGCCTCGACCCTGCGACGCATCCCGAAAATGATGATGCAGTGGACCACGATCCTGGGACGCATCCCAATAGCTGCAACCGACAACGGGGGCATCGACCCTAGGACGCATCCCAATACCGCTGACAAAATATGGGCCTCGACCCTGGGACGCATCCCGAAAATGATGATGCAGTGGACCTCGATCCTGGGACGCATCAAAATAGCTGCAACCGACAACGGGGGCCTCGACCCTGGGACGCATCCCAATACCGCTGACAAAAGGTGGGCCTCGACCTTGGGACGCATCCCGAAACTAATGATGCAGTGGACCTCGATCCTGGGACGCATCCCAATAACTGCAACTGATATATGTGTTGATGTGGGCCTCAACCCCGGGACGCATCCCCAAGACTGTGTTGGGGTTGGTGCTCAGAGCGCCAATTCCCGGTTGTATTTCTGTTAAATACTTCTGTAACATATTTTTATTATGAATAATATATGCAGTTTCTATAATATAATCTATCTTTTATATGGTAAAGACGTAATGACCCGAGAATGATTAGTCATGATACAGTTGCAAAAGCGTCGCAACGGACATTGAGATGTATCATGACGTTGTCATTCTCAGACAGTTCCTGGTCAAGGTTTACACTACTTGGTCAGTATAGTAAACCCGTTGAGACCGGTACATGTCGTATACTGGAATATATGATTCCAATGGTTTCTCAATGAACCATTAGTCTTGGAGACTAGTATAGACGTGTAGGTGTTTATAGCGGATAAACACTGAACGACTCACCGAAGATTCTTAATGGATGGTACACCAGCGTCAATAACAATCTTCTTGGGTTGAGTAGCACTTGTGATTCTTAGACTTGAGATGCCATTGTGGGCACATGAGACATCTTCTACACTTAGACGGAAGTCACGTCACCGATCTATTTAGATCAGACCTCCGCCTGTTCGTTGGGTGTAGACAGATCCTCAGGGTGTCCTATGTGTATCAAGATAGGATCCGTCAGTTCTGTGTATCAGAGCATAGGTAGTCCATATGATTAGCAATCAGATAAAACCATGGGCCCATGGTAAAGTTTAGAAGCTAGTTCTAAACATTCTTTTTGAGATTGCTAATGGAATAGTCGACTGGATAATCTCGATAGAGATTTGACGTTTACATCTATATCTCTGGGATTTATCTGGATACCTGTGACGGAGGAATTATACATTTGCCATGACCTCGACCTGTATGGTTCAGCGAGATTATCTGTGATCGTCATAATCTACGGGTGGATATATTATGGACACGAAATTTGATTTCGTGACGGATATACCTGAATCTAGAGAGTCTCAATACTGAAACATACTCGTAGAGCACTAGAGCAACATTAATAAATAATATTGATTATTTATAAAGTCGTTTAAAGGTTAAACGCAAGATACGTGCTAAAAGGACTAGATAGTCATTTGCCTAATTATTGTGTATTTACATTTAATACTTGATTAATTTAAATACACATTAATTAATAGTCAAAATGAGTTATTTGACTTATATCCTAAATGAATATATGTTTTTAATATTTAATATAAATATTATATATATATTTAATATATTTGTATTTGATTAATTAATTAATTATTTAATTGTTAAATGATTAAATTAATTAAAATATAAATATCTTATATTAGGATATTTAAAGTAAATGATGTTAGTTGCTTTTGTTGACATAATTAAATATCTATTAAAGTGTTTTAGATATTTATGCAAGTTGATTAAATGATATTTGAAATGAAATTGAAATGAAAATTTGGTATATACATTTGCAAGGGTTTCGGCCAAGGCAAAATAAAGAGAGGTATATATTGTTTTCATTTCTTTCTCATTTACTAACCTAATACACTTTACTAAAACAAAAACTCCATTGAAGAAAGACAAAGGAAGCTTGAGAAAAGAAAGACAAAAATCAAAAAGCTTGGATTTTTAGTAAGTTTCTTGAACTTGCTATTAGTAAGGAATTTGTTCCTTAGGTTCTAGGCTTTAATATATGACATTCTTAGGATGTTTCTTTCTTTTTTCCTTGTGTTTTTGTTGATGGAAGTTTTGGTGAAGTGTGAAGCATGTGTAATGAAGGAAGTGTATAACTATTGTAGTAATAAACTTTCTTTTAAGGTTTTGGAAACCTTGTTGCTAATCTAGAGTTATTGACCCACTCTTAAATGACCTAGATTTGATCTTGAGTTGTTTCATTGTGTTGAGACTTGGATTGGATGGAAGAATGATGATTGAAGTAATTGATTTAGTGTATTTGGTCTAATTTGTCCAATTTGTGGAAATTGAAAAATTAGGGTTCATGACTAATTCCAAATTTGGGGGTTTTCATATATGTTGTGTATTTATGTGTGTATATGATGCATATAAAGTTTCATGTTGATTGGATATCATTTGGATGTGTCTTGAAGCATGAAAGTGCAAAATGCACAAAATGGCACCCTAATGGTGCTCTCGGCCAAGACTTGAAAAATTGGGGATTTTGGTGCTTTGGTGTTTTGATGTTTTGAACATCATAAGTTAATCTTAGAAATGATTTAGAATATTCAAAATTGATTAGATCAATTTCGGACTAAAATGGACAAAAATACAAAGCAAGGGCATTTCGGTAAATTCACCTAAAATGTTTTTTGAATTTATTTTCATAATTTGATTATTGGAATGTTAAATAAATATGTTTATTTAATTAATCCGAGAAAAAATTTTGAAATCGAAAAATACGATTTTCCACCGCTTCCGCTGCGTTACCGGATTTAGCCCCTAAAACCCCTACAAAATGGTATCAGAGCGAGTCTGATTCTAGGCCACCTAAAATGATTAGCCTTCATTGAATCAATGTTTAATCATGTTTTCTAGACTTTATGCATGCTTATTAGGATCTAAATTGGTTAGATTTAGGGTGTATGACACTTACGGAAAATCCCTAAATAATATGGTTTGAATGTAATTTTGTATTTGATGCATGTTATATGGTCCGTCTTGTCAATACGGTTTATGAATACTTCTTTGTGACTACATCCGAGACCGTGCCTCTGCTGTGAGGATGTAGCCGATAAAGATTTATTTATACCGGATGTATATCAGATACTAGGTAAATTCAAGTAAAAGCGGAATATGAACGTGCCATAGCTGTCAGGATTACGTAAGTAACTTGAGTTTACTATTGACGAGTTTAACCTTGGTACGTCTCCTTGTGGGCCTGCCTTCGCAGCGACAACGAGAAACGGCCAGGACCGGATACTTAGGAGTCATTAGTGAATGATTACAAATGAGTTGTCTACCTGATGAATATACGTAGGCGAGACCGTGCCTCTGCTGTGAGCCGAAATATATTCACGGGATCCACTTTTCACTATAGTATTTAATTTAATTATTAAATATTTGTATTCTGTTTTGGGATTACAGTATTGCATGATTTAGTGGGAGGGGCATATTAGATTAAAAATCCATGATCTAGTTTATGCTTTTGATATTATATGAAACTGCTTTATTTCTGCTAACCGTTTTTCGTGATCTATATGATAGATTGGCGATGGCGGCACAATCCACAAATCAGTTTGCGCGTATGCTTGATGCGAACAAACTGAAAGGCGCTGAGAACTTTGCAGACTGGGAATTGGATTTGAGGATTGTCCTCGATTCCGAAAAGCTGGGTTATGTTCTTGAGGGTCTGTTGCCCCTTGCAGTGGGTGCGGATGCTTTGGAGGAGGAACGCCAAGTTTTTGAAACTTGGAAGGATGATGATTTAAGGGTTAAATCATACATCCTTAGTTCACTGTCTCCGAAACTCAAGCAACAGTACTATGGTATGTTAGATTCCTATAGTATGATGACACGATTGAGAAAATCATTTGAGAACCAGGAACAAGTGATTGTTCACAAAGTCGCCATGGAACTGTTCCATGCGCGTCTGGATGAGGGGCAGAGTGTTAGCCCACATGTTCTTCAGATGATCGATTTGATCGATCAATTGAGGCAACATAATCTCATCTTGAATGACATTCTCGGTAGGAGTGTCATTCTTGGTTCACTACCAGCTTCATTTCGCCAGTTCATGATGTACTTCAACATGCACGGGACTGTCTGTACCTACCAGGAGCTACATAGGATGTTGCTCACGGCAGAAGAGGACCTTAAGAAGGGAGTACCGACTCGCCCTCCTATAACTACTTCTCTTTCGGCTTCTTCCCAAGGATGGTCCAAGGGAAAGAACAAGAAAGGCAAGAAGAATAAGAAGGCTTTTGGTCCTCAACAACAGGCGAAGATTGCAAAGCCCAAAAGGGCTTCTGAAGACAAATGCCACCACTGCGGCAAAGTCGGGCACTGGAAAAGGAACTGTCCTGATTACATTGCCCAAGTGAGGAGAGACAGAGCTTCTACATCAGGTACTTTTATTTTTCCAGTTATTGATTTATCTTTGGCTTGTGAAACCGTTACATCCAGCTGGATTTTAGATTCTGCTTGTCCTATTCACATTTGCAATTCGTTGCAGGTTGCTGAAGGAAAGTAGGAACTGAAGCCTGGAGAGATGCAGTTGCGGTTCGGGAGTGGAGACTCTTTGGATGCAGTTGCAGTGGGAGGATGCGAGATCTCATTGCCGAAGGGGACACTTTTGGTATATGACTGTCATGTTGTACCGGGATGTGTCGCTAATATTATATCACTTTTTGTATTAGATACAGAAGGCTTTTGTACTAAATTAATAATAGTTTTTGTATTTATATGATAAAAATAATATTCAGATCCTTTGTTGTCCAAACCAGCATGGTCATTATACATTGCAAACTTCAAAAGATATATTAAATACTGGAGTTAATAAACGTAGTTTACCTGTAATTAATAATACTGAACTTTGGCATGAGACTTGGTCACCATTGGCGTTAAACGCTTTACCCAATTGGTTAGGAATGGTTTGATATCAGATCTTACCATTGAATCCTATCCAACTTGTGAATCCTGTATTCAGGGTAAGATGACCAAAGCCCCATTTTCTGGTGTTGGACACCGCGCCACTAACTTACTGGAACTCGTACATTCTGATGTATGTGGTCCACTAAGTCAAACTGCTCACAGTGGTTATTCGTACTTCTTTACCTTTACCGATGATTTATCACGGTACGGTTATGTGTATTTGATGCGACATAAATCAGAAACCTTTGAAAGTTCAAGAGTTCCGAAATGAAGTAGATAAACAAACTAGTAAATATATAAATGCCTTCGATCAGATCGAGGCGGTGAATATATGAGTGGTGAGTTCATGGATTATATGAAGGAGAATGGGATTCTCGCTCAATAAACTCCTCCAGGTACACCACAGCACAATGGTGTATCTGAAAGGAGAAATCAGACTTTATTGGATATGGTCCGATCGATGTTGAGTTTCACATATTTGCCCTATTACTTATGGGGTTACTCTCTCTTAACAGCCGCACATCTTTCGAATAAGATTCCTTCAAAGGCTGTTCCTACGACACCGTATCAGATATGGTTCGGTAGGAGACCAAATCTTAATTATATTAAGGTTTGGGGTTGTCCTGCCTATCAGGGTGACTCAGCAAGATAAGCTTTCGCCTCGAGGGCAAAAGTTTAGGTTTGTTGGATATCCTTCGAATACGAGGGGATATTGTTCTATGATACCGAGCATCGAAATGTATTCGTAGCTCGCTTCGCAAAATTTCTAGAAGTAGAATTTTTGTCAGAAGGTGGTAATCATAGACAGGTTGAGCTTGATGAAGTCCAACCTGAAAACAACGAGCCCAACGGAGGAACCTGAAGTTCAAGTAGATGAAGGACCTTCAACACACACACTCTGTAGGTCGGAAAGGGTATCTAGACCTCCTGAACGCTTGTATTTGATACAAGAAAATAGTCTGGATGTTCTCTTAGTTGAAGAGACAGATCCTTTCACCTATAGAGAATCGATGTTGGACATCGACTCCGTGAAATGGCAAAGTGCCATGAAATCCGAGATAGACTCAATGCATGAAAATCAATTTTGGGACTTGATTCCGCTTCCGAAGGAATTGTTCCTATCGGTTGTAAATGGGTTTACAAGCGGAAGCGCGGGCCTGACGGTAAGGTTGAAACTTACAAGGCCCGACTGGTAGCAAAAGGTTACACGCAGCGACCTGGCGTCGACTACGATGGAACTTTTCGCCGTAGTAGCAATGCTTAAGTCTATCCGGATTTTGCTTTCTATAGTTGCGTATCATGACTACGAGATTTGGTAAATGGATGTCAAAATGGCTTTTCTAAATGGATTTCTTGATGAAGAAATCTATATGGAACAGCCGGAAGGTTTTCACATCCAGCGAAACCTCGGGCATGGTATGTAAGCTTAAGAAGTCCATTTATGGACTTAAACAAGCTTCATGAAGTTGGAATCTTCGATTCGATGAGATTATTAGATCGTCTGGTTTTCTCAAGAATTCGGAAGAATCCTGTGTGTATCAGAAGGCCAGTGGGAGCATGGTCGTATTTTTAGTCCTATATGTTGATGACATCCTAATCATTGGGAATGATTTAGGTATGTTGCAAAGCGTGAAAGCGTACCTCTGTAAGAATTTCTCCATGAAGGACCTGGGAGAAGCTTCCTATGTTTTGGGGATAAAACTCTATAGAGATAGACAAAGGAGGCTGATTGGGTTATCCCAATCAACGTACGTAGATAAGATCTTAGAACGGTATAGCTTTGGTAACTGTAAGACAGCAAACTTACCGTTCAGACATGGGATTCATCTTTCAAGAAGATGTGTCCACAGACAGAAGATGAGAAGGTTAGAATGTCTAACCAACCTTATGATTCATGTTTGGGTAGCATAATATATGCCATGTTATGTACAAGGCCTGATATCCGTTTCGCTGTTAGTGTAACTAGTCGATATCAGTCCAATCCAGGTAATGACCATTGGATGGCCATTAAAACATATCCTAAAGTATCTTAAGGTACTAAGGATAAGTTAATAATATATGGAGGAGGAGGAAACGAACTGCAGGTTAATGGGTATACAGACTCCGATTTCCAATCGGATCCCGATGATATAAAGTCTACATCTGGATTTGTCTTTACCCTTAATGGAGGGCAGTTTGTTGGAAGAGTTCCAAACAGGGATCGACAGCTGATTCCACCACTGAGGCGGAATATATTGCAGCTTCTGAAGCTGCAAAAGAGGCTGTGTGGATAAAGAACTTTATCACAGAATTGGGAGTTGTCCCAAGTATCGAGAATGCGATTCCGTTATACTGTGATAATACTGGAGCCATTGCGCAAGCAAAGGAACCGAAGGCGCATCAGAAGTCGAAGCATGTGGAACGCAAGTACCACATCATTCGAGAGATCGTGTCGCGATGGGCTATTGTCGTGTGCAAGGTACCGAGTGAAGATAATGTAGCAGACCCGCTGACGAAGGCCATACCTCCGAAGCTGTTTGATAAACACGTGGAGTCGATGGGTATTAGATACAATTGATATTGGCAACTAGAGCAGATTTTGTTGGGGTTGGTGCTCAGAGCGCCAATTCCCGGTTGTATTTCTGTTAATACTTCTGTAAACAAAACATTTTATTATGAATAATATATGCAGTTTTATAATATAATCTATCTTTCTATATGGTAAAGACGTAATGACCCGAGAATGATTAGTCATGATACAGTTGCAAAAGCGTCACAACGGACATTGAGATGTATAATGACGTTGTCATTCTCAGACAGTTCCTGGTCAAGGTTTACACTACTTGGTCAGTATAGTAAACCCGTTGAGACCGGTACATGTCGTATCCTGGAATATATGATTCTAATGGTTTCTCAATGAACCATTAGTCTTGGAGACTAGTATAGACGTGTAGGTGTTTATAGCGGATAAACACTAAACGACTCACCGAAGATTCTTAATGGATGGTACACCAGCGTCAATAAGAATCTTCTTGGGGTTGAGTAGCACTTGTGATTCTTAGACTTGAGATGCCATTGTGGGCACATGAGACATCTTCTACACTTAGACGGCAGTCACGTCACTGATCTATTTAGATCAGACCTCCGCCTGTTCGTGGGTGTGTCGACAGATCCTCAGGGTGTCCTATGTGTATCAAGATAGGATCCGTCAGTTCTGTGTATCAGAGCATAGGTAGTCCATATGATTAGCAATCAGATAAAACCATGGGCCCGTGGTAAAGTTTAGAAGCTAGTTCTAAACATTCTTTTGAGGATTGCTAATGGAATAGTCGATTGGATAATCCCGATAGAGATTTGACATTTACATCTATATCTCTGGGATTTATCCGTATACCTGTGACGGAGGAATTATACATTTTCCATGACCTCGACCTGTATGGTTCAGCGAGATTATCCGTGATCGTCATAAACTACGGGTGGATAGATTATGGACACGAAATTTGATTTCGTGACGGATATACCTGAATCTAGAGAGTCTCAATAATGAAACATACTCGTAGAGCACTATAGCAACATTAATAAATAATATTTATTATTTATAAAGTCGTTTAAAGGTTAAACGCAAGATACGTGCTAAAAGGACTAGATAGTCATTTGCCTAATTATTGTGTATTACATTTAATACTTGATTAATTTAAATACACATAATTAATAGTCAAAATGAGTTATTTGACTTATATCCTAAATGAATATATGTTTTTAATATTTAATGTAAATATTATATATATTTAATATATTTGTATTTGATTAATTAATTAATTATTTAATTGTTAAATGATTAAATTAATTAAAATTTAAATATCTTATATTAGGATATTTAAAGTAAATGATGTTAGTTGCTTTTGTTGACTTAATTAAAATCTATTAAAGTATTTTAGATATTTTTGCACGTTGATTAAATGATATTTGAAATGAAATGAAATGAAAATTTGGTATTTACATTTGCAAGGGTTTCGGCCAAGGCAAAATATAAGAGCGGTTATATTGTTTTCATTTTTTCTTTCTCATTCACTAACCTAATACACTTTACTAAAACAAAAACTCCATTGAAGAAAGACAAAGGAAGCTTGAGAAAAGAAAGACAAAAATCAAAAAGCTTGGATTTTTAGTAAGTTTCTTGAACTTGCTATTAGTAAGGAGGCATTTGTCCTAAGGTTCTAGGCTTTAATATATGACATTCTAGGATGTTCTTCTTTGTTCCTTGTGGTTTTTGTTGATGGAAGTTTTGGTGAAGTGTGAAGCATGTGTAATGAAGGAAGTGTATAACTATTGTAGTAATAAACTTTCTTTTAAGGTTTGGAAACCTTGTTGCTAATCTAGAGTTATTGACCCACTCTTAAATGACCTAGATTTGATCTTGAGTTGTTTCATGTGTTGAGACTTGGATTGGATGGAAGAAGATGATTGAAGTAATTGATTTCGTGTATTGGTCTAATTTGTCCAATTTGTGGAAATTGAAAAATTAGGGTTCATGACTAATTCCAAATTTGGGGGTTTTCATATATGTTGTGTATTTATGTGTGTATATGATGCATATAAAGTTTCATGTTGATTGGATATCATTTGGATGTGTCTTGAAGCATGAAAGTGCAAAATGCACAAAATGGCACCCTAATGGTGCTCTCGGCCAGACTTGAAAATTGGGGATTTTGGTTGCTTTGGTGTTTGATGTTTTGAACATCATAATTTAATCTTAGAAATGATTTAGAATCATTCAAAATTGATTAGATCAATTTCGGACTAAAATGGACAAAAATACAAAGCAATGGTATTTCGGTAAATTCACCTAAAAATGTTTTATGAATTTATTTCATAATTTGATTATTGGATGTTAAATAAATATGTTTATTTAATTAATCCGAGAGAAAAAGTTTTGAAATCGGAAAATACGATTTTCCACCGCTCCGCTGCGTTACCGGATTTAGCCCCTAAAACCCCTACAGACTGCTGTTAGCATTGATGTGGGCCTCGCCCCCTGGGACACATCCCAAAACTGCTGCTGGTATGTTGATGCTTCTAATTGGCTTTGTCTTTGCCGCCTTCTCTTTTCTTCTTCAAAACCCTGTGAATACAAAACAAACACAAAACGAATGACAAAATGTGTTACGTGTATGCATGCATGCATAAGTTTCCTTATCCCGTCGGGTTAGGTCTTCTGCCAAGTTTTCTCTTTCTCAGGCAAAATATTACTTCAATATGTCCACGTTGATTGGCTCAGTTAACTCGTTACCTTCCAAGTCTGACAGTCTCACTGCCCCATTTCCTATTACTTTCTGCACTATGTAAGGTCCTTCCCAGTTAGGTCTGAACTTTCCTCTTGGGCCGGTCAACGACGGCCTCGACTGCTTAAGCACCAAGTCACCCTTTCCGATCTTAGTAGGATGCACCTTCTTGTTGAATGCTCGGGCTAGTCTCTTCTGATATATCTGCATGTGATGCAATGACTTCATTCTCTTTTCATCTAGCAGTGCTAACTGTTCAAACCTCTGTGCCCATTCTTGTTCAGGTAACTCTGTTTCTGCTAATACCTTCATTGACTGTATCTCACCACCACTGGCAGTACTGCTTCCATCCCGTAGACCAAGAGTAAGGTGTGGCTCTGTCGCTGTTCTTACTGACGTTCTGTACCCCCATAAAGCATACGGTAGTTTGTCGGCCCAATCCATGCAGTTCTCTGTCATCTTGGCCAAAATTGTCTTTATTGTCTTGTTAGCTGCCTCAACTGCCCCAGTTTCTTGCGGCCTGTACGGTGATGACTTATGATGGCCTATCTTGTATTTCTGTAGCATTGCCTTTGTTTCCCCCTGGAACTGAACTCCGTTATCTGTAACCACATGGTGCGGCATACCATACCGACAGATGAGATTCCGAGCTATAAACTTTGCCATCTGTTTCGCTGTAACATTGCGGAATGACTCGGCTTCCACCCACTTTGAGAAATAATCTACTGCCACTACTATGAAGTGATGCCCATTCGATGCATTTGGTCGAATCTCCCCAATCATATCAATTCCCCATGCTGAGAAAGGCCACGGCTCTGACAACCCGTGCAACTCTGTGTGCGGCAAATGATTCAAATTACCGTGTCCTTGACAATCATGACAGTGATTTACCATCTTCGTGCAGTCTGTCTCCATGGTTGACCAGTAAAAACCATGTCTCACTATCTTGCGGGACAGATTCAACCCGTTCATGTGCGGACCACATACCCCGGCGTGTACTTCTTCCATTACATGCTGAGCTTCTTCTTTTCTCAAACATTTCAACTAAATACCGTTTGCTTGCCTCTTGTACAGTTCCTCTTTCAAAATTACATATTGGGAAGCTAATTTCTGAATGGCTAATCTGTCTTTTCTGCCTGCTCCTTCTGGGAGTTCCCAATGTTCCAGATACCTTTGAATGTCGTGATACCAAGGTTTACCATCGTCGATCTCCACTTCCAGGACTCTTTCTATCTCATAAACAGGTCTATTTGCTGTTGTCAGTACCAACGGTCTCATCACTAACTTTTCCAGATTCTCCCAAGTCACTGCAAGTGTAGCTAATGCATCAGCCATCTGATTCTCTTCTCGCGGCAAGTGCTGAAACTTACAATCGGGGATAACCTGTACAAACTTTCTGAGGTGAAAAAGGTAAGGTTTCAACCGTTCTTCTTTCAATTCCCATTCTCCTCGCATCTGCTGGACTACCAACATAGAATCTCTGAAGACTTCCACTCTCTCAGCCTTCAAGGCTATCAATGCAGTCAAACCAAAAACCCATGCTTCATACTCGGCCATGTTGTTAGTTACTCTGAATGTCAACCTCTTGGCCAAAGGGAAAGTCTCTCCTTCGGGGGTCACTATCACGATCCCAATTCCGGCTCCCTTGCAATTCACTGCTCCGTCAAAATACATTTTCCGTCCCTGAACTGCTATTGCCTGGATCTCTTCATCTGGAAATTCAAACTTATGTTGATCCCCTTCAATAGGTTGCAATGCCAGAAACTCTGCTACGGCTCGCCCCTTGATCACTTTGGAAGTGAGGTACTCAATGTCAAACTCTGTCAGCAACACTAACCATCTGCCCAATTTTCCAACTAGCGAAGGTACTGAATGCAGATATTTCAAAGGATTCTCCTTTGCCACTACCTGGATCTTGTAAGATTGGAAGTAATGCCACAATTTTCTGGATGCCCATAGTACTGCCAAACAGATCTTCTCTACTTCTTGATAGCGGGCTTCATACGGAAGCATTTTCTTACTGAGATAGTAGACTGCATGATCTACCTCAGTCTCATCTGCCTGTACCATCATTGCCACCAATGCTCCTGATTCTATAGCTAAATACAGTACTAAGGGTCTGCCCGGTCTCAGAGGTTTCAAAATATGAGGTTTTACCAAGTATTCTTTGATCTTGTCGAAAGCTAACTGACACTGCTCATTCCATTTCACTGCATGGTCCTTCCTCAACAGTCTGAAGATAGGCTCACATACTGGCGTCAACTTGGCGATGAACCGACTAATATACTGAATCTTCCTAAGGAATGCTCTAACCTCTTTCTCTGTCTTCGGTGCCGGCATCTCAGTAATTGCCTTGATCTTCTCAGAATCTATTTTATTCCTCCCATTCCCACTGTATGTCCCAACAACTTTCCTGATGTTACCCCAAACACACATTTCTTGGGATTCAGCCGCAAGTTGTATTTGTCAACCATTTGAAGGAACTTCTTCAGTGCTTCTACATGCCCAATTCTTGTTTCTGATTTCACCATCATGTCATCCACAAACACTTCAATCTCTTTATGCATCAGATCGTGGAACAATGTAGTGGCCATCCGCTGATAAGTAGCTCCTGCATTCTTGAGCCCAAACAGCATTACTTTATAACAATAAGTACCCCACTCGGTGACAAAGGCAGTCTTGTACTTGTCTTCCTCAGCCATAAGAACCTGATTATACCCTGAAAACCCATCTGCAAATGAATAGATGGCAGATAAAGCTGCACTATCAACTAGTACATCAATATGAGGTAGAGGAAAATCATATTTCGGACAAGCCTTGTTGAGATCGCTGTAATCCACACACATTCTGACTTTCCCGTCTTTCTTCGGTACTGGCACAACATTTGCTAACCATTCGGGATACTTTACCACTTCCAGGAACCCCACATCTATCTGTTTCTTAACCTCTTCTCTGACCTTCTCGGCCCACTCAGGTCTCATCCGTCGAAGTTTCTGTTTCACTGGCTTCATATTCAGATAATTTGGTATTGTGTGCTGGGCAATGCTTCTGTCTACCCCAGGCATGTCCTCATAGGACCAAGCAAACACTTTGGCATATATGACCAATACTTCTTCTAATTTCTCCCGCTCTTCAACGGTAACTTCACTTGCAATCAAAATTTCCTTAGGATTCTCAGGCGCGCCCAAGTTAAATGCATTCATTCTGGTGGAGCTGATATCAAATATACTCAACCCATGCAAGTTACAGGAAAAAAACTCGGGCAAATAAGCAAAAGGATTGTCTTTATTGCTAATAAATATGGGAGTACACTCAAATAAATCAGGAAGATAAATGCCTTCATCATCGGCAGACACTTCATCCTCCGCAACCAGGTTCTTCTCAGACTTCTTATCCTCTTCGAGAGTCAGGCTCTCCAACTTCATCAATTCTACTTCCCAATTCTCTTCCTCCGCAACTTCTTTGGTCAGTGGCTTCTCACCCGGCATCTCTTGGAAGATCTCAAATCCAGGCACCACAATCCCATTAACTTCTATTGGTTCGGGCTCACCTTGATACCTTGAAGCCTTCACAAAGCATTCCATCAATTTCAGCCATTTCTTCTTAACTTTCGGCTTTTCTTCATCAAATTTGTACCCCAAACCCCTCCGAGTAGTCTGGCCTCTAAAGTCTGGCAGTTTTGAACCCTCACCCGGCTCGAACTTCATTTTTCCCATGATCCTAGCTACATTAGGATCCACCCATTCCTCAAAAGTTGCCGACACTTGGAACCTCGTGAAAGGTTGTATTTCCAAAGCAGCCACAGCATTGTCTACCTTAGCTCAGATGGTGACAATCTCTCCCCCATAGGGGAACTTAATCATCTGATGTAGAGTGGAGGGCACGCCCCCAAGCTTATGGAACCAAGGCCTTCCCAACAACAAGGCTAAAATGGCTGGGATGTCCAGCACTGTGAACTCAACTTCGTCCTCAATAGGACCAACCTTGACCGCTCCTACAAATATACCCTCAACTCCTCACTTATTGTCATCATTAGCTTTGATAGTCATACAATAGGGATCCAGATCTGTTGTTTTTATACCCGGCTTGGCCAAAATCTTTGATGGGCACACATTAATATATGAGCCGTCATCCACCATCACACAAGAGGTCCTTTTACCCCTCACTTCAGCTCTGATAAACAAAGGTCTATTTTGATTTCTCCCCTCAGCTGGGAGTTCTTCCTCAGAAAAAGTGATTGCCTGTTAAGCCTCATTTTGCACTGAACCAACAAACATTGCGGGGTTGGCATCCTCTATCACCACTATCTTGCTTAAGGCCTCAACCATGGCCCGCCTGTGCTCCTAAGATGCACACAACAAATCCCAGATACTCACGTGTGCTCGTGTTTTCCTCAACTGTTGCAGCACTACGTCTCCCTCAGAATTTTCTGTATTCTCAGCCACTTCTCTACCCTCTGATAACACTCATTTACCCTTCTCAGTCATATCATTTTAGAAACGCCCACTGCGTGTCATCCCCCTCACTTCTTCTTCATCACTACTGGAGAAGTCTTCCCAGAAATTTTGCCCCCATTCTGTCTCATCTTCACTGTTACTATCCCAAATTCCAAGGCAATAGGCTTGGTGGTCAAAGGATTTGAGGACAAGGTTTTCGGGTAGGCCGGAGTTTATCATATAGGTCGGCGGGGGGACAGAGTGATAATTTGGTAGGGGATTTTGGTGTGTGTTGGGGTGTTCTGTTTCAGGGTCGGGTATCTTTTTGGAGTCTATATGGTCCTGGATTTCATGGCAGAGGCGGGCATAATTGTCAGTGTCATGGCCTTTCTGTTGGTGGAAGTGACAGTATTGGCTTAGGTTGAGATGTGGTGGTGGAGGGTTGGGAAGTGGTTTGGTCTCCAGGGATTTTAGAAGTCCTTGTCTTTTTAATTTCTCTAACACCTTAGACAATGGCCTCCCTAAGTTGGAGAATCTCTTATTCCGGATGGCAGCAATCTCCGCAGAAACAGGTTTGGTACCTGATGTTCCCCCAATGGGCCTCCTACTTGGGCCATAAAACTTCATGTTCTCTGCTTCTTCTTCTTCAATATCCATGACAGTTTCACTCAACTGTCGGAAGTCATTGATCATGGAGGTCATCCTCCTCAGTTTCCCATAGATAGAGGGCTTGGTGCCCTTGATAATCATCTTAATTTGGTTCTTCTATGAGGGCCGAGTCTGTATTTTTAGGAGCTGGCTTCTCCAGCGGTCTACATACTCTTTGAAGCTTTCCTTCGGCTTCTGCTTAGTGTTCTCCAAATCTCGGAGTGACAAATCAATTTCTAGATCTGTAACATATTGCTTTAGAAAAGCATTAGTCAGTTCCCTCCAATCTTCCCTAATCTTCTTCTCAAGGCTGTGATACCAAACTACCGACGCTCCTTCAAGTGACATCCCAAACATTTTCTGCACTTGACGCTTGGATAAACCCACTGAACTCATAACTGAAACATACTGACGGAGATGGACCCTTGGATCTCCATTCCCGTTGAACTTAGCCATATCCGGCATCTTGATTTGAGCTGGCAACTGTTCTTTGAAGGTCATTGCCTCATAATCTAACAACTCTTAATGTTTACCCCTCATTTTGCGGGTAACTGTTTCAACCTGATCCCGAAGCTTCTGAAATTCTGCCAGAGACCCAATCACTCTGCCTGTTGCATACTCTGCCATGTCGTCATCAAAAGCGGGGATATCATCCCCCAACCCATTTGGAGGCTCCTCCTGCCTCACATTATCAGAATTCCCCCAGCACGGGGTACAGCCATACCAGCCACAACAGTAGTCAAGGCTTGCAACTGTTCAGTAATTTTGGCGAGACCGTTTTCCAACTGATCTATCCAGGATACCTCGTTATCGGATGTACTCATATCTGTTACCGGTCTTTTAGTGAGTCTTCCCTCTTTCCTAACCCAACATGAATCTATGATGTCTTTTATAGACATAGAGGGTGTTAACATGATATATGTATGCATGAGATGAATGAGATGCATGCGATACAAGGAATATATCAATTAATTAAAATTTTCACACAAATCGGCCCATCATCATTATAGAAGATTTTGCGCTAACTGTCATAGGAGTGAACGCGTCCCAGTTTAAATGGACCAACAAGTCCACATCTTATGGTAAGAAGTCCAACCATATCCAAATGATAATGTTCCTAAACACAAACATATAATGGCCCATTGGCGTTTTAGAAGCTTTTGGCCCAATCGTCATAAGATACGTTCTTGTCCCACTTTAAATGGCCCAACAAGCCCATACCTCATGACAAAAGGTCCGCATGGATCCAAACAACAATGTTCCCAAACACAAGCATACAGAGATAGTTTCTACAGAGTGGCCCATCAACATTTCAAGAAGATAGTTTCTACAGAGTGGCCCATCAACATTTCAAGAAGATTTTGGCCCAATTATCATAGGATATGAACTCGTCTCAGTTTAAATGGCCCAACAAGTTCGCATTTCTGACAAGAAGTCCAACTGCATCCAAATGAGGATGGTCCACAAGCACAAGGAAATAGTTGCTATAGGCCTTACAACTCCGGTCCACGTGTGGGTTTGTGGGAGTGTGAACAAAGGCTCTCGCTGACGAAGGATTACCCACAACTAGGTCTCCCCACTCAAGGGTTCGAGCGACCAAGTGAGCACACCTTTTTTTATACCCTACAGTACGTGCCAACGAGTTATGGTGTGTGACTGACTGTCAAATGGATTTCCCATTGTAGATTCCCTAGAGGGAGGGTGGAGCGAGGCTCTCTTAAGTACCCTAGCCTCTTAGGCTCTTATCGCTTGGTGACAGGAATAAACAACGGGTCCTCCAAATTAGTCCATCATAATAGGCTACGAGTAAGTGATTATCTAGGTGCATTCACAGCTTTTCCTTATAGAAATGTAGTGAATGAGGGAAGACACCAAACCATTACCTAGCCTTAAAAGTGCCTTTTATTAAACCTCTTTTAACCCACAGTAGACACGGTTAATTAAAGCACAAATCATAATATTACAAGATATTATTTCGGGGCCAATTCTCTATCCCCAGTAGAGTCACCAGGCTGTGGGAACACATAAACTGGGCGACGCATGTTGTTACGGGCTTGCGGCCCGGTTGGGAGTACGGAGTAGCCCACGGGGGACTAAACCGGAGAATAATGGAGTCGCCACCCGGTGTGAACCGGGAAAATGATTTAAGGCCGCACTCACCCCTCGCAAGGGAAGACCTCAAACCGTTGGGTTCGGAACGGTCCCTTACTTATGCCACTTGTAATAAAATGATTTGTGCAATAATTCAACCTAGCCTAAGTAACATATTTCCAAGGATAATTTACTCCCAAGTTCGCATGCATAAGTACAAAGCTCATATCTAAGTTTGCACATAACACATTTTTCATGTTCGCATACAACCTATTTACATATAATCTATGTCTGAATTCGCATGCATAAAGGTAAATTAATATACGGCAAGCATACAACTTAATAAGCAAATTGTACTCATACATGTGGGGAATACAGATAAATGACAATTGCATAATCATGCGTAATAAAGAGAAGCAATCAGGTTCGTAATACAAAGGGATAACTAATAGGGCAATTATACATAAAGTATGATAAAATGACTCAGTTCAGTGTGTGTGCGTTCGTAAACGCGTTCGAATGGTAAACAGAAGGTTCGCATTCGTGTAGCGTTAAAGAACGCGTTCGAACGGGACCAGACCTGATACATGATAAAACTAAGAAAATACGTGCACATTCGAGTAGCGTCCGAAAACGCGTTCGAATGGTAAACAGAAGGTTCGCGTTCGTATAGCGTTCGAGAACGCGTTTGAACAGAACCAGACCTGATGCATCCAACACATACATAGATAAACAAATCTACAGTGTAGGACCTCACGTGTCCGATTGAACTCATTCCCATCCAATCATGTATACCTCGTCTGGCGCGGCAAAGCATCGTGGTAAAGGATTTTAACCCCACGAAATAGAGGACCTTTAATCCGACTTACTAAGCCCATGCGCTAATAACACAATGCATATAAGAAATAAAGAACAACATATCGGGCTTCGTATACCTGATTGAACACATCTCACATTCAACCGAATATACATCATCCGGTGCGGCAAAGCATCGTGGTAAATGACTTTAACCCCTCGAAATAGAGGACCTTTAATCGCACTTACTAAGCCCATGCACTAATACACAATGCATATAAGAAATAAAGAACAACGATATTGAACTTCGTATACCTGATTGAACACATCTCATATTCAACCGAATATACATCATCCGGCGCGGCAAAACATCGTGGTAAAGGATTTTAACCCCTCAAAATAGAGGACCTTTAATCGCACTTACTAAGCCCATGCGCTTTACCTCATCATTACTCAAACAAATAACATGTAGAATTTAAATAGCGGATAATAAACGAATCAAAACAACATAAAACAAAATATGCGCTGTTAGCTCAAGTGGTACATGGAGTTGTATCCCAAGTACAGACCGCACTACCGTCCATTCGGATTTAGCTACGGAATTTATGTCTGGGTTTCCATCCTATATACCACAAGAGGCGACATATTTTCCATTTTATTCAAAACCACAACATGCATCCATAAACGACTCTCATACGAAATAAATAATTAAAATAATTAAAAGATGAGTGAAAAATGAATAAAAAAAATGCCCTCAGGTCTAACATTTTATGTCGACTCTTGGAAGTACCGTACGCGGTCGTCGGAAGGGGGGATGCTCCGCAACTCCTCCGGTTCAATGGTTCAACGTTTCCCTTTGCTACTTCGCTGTTCGGGCTGCTGTTTTCCCTCCGTTTCGCTGCTGTTTTGCTGTTGTTTTGCTGTTGTATTTCGGACACTATTTTTGGTGTTTTTAGGCTACTGTTTTGGATGTTTTTTTAAAGGCTTTAAGTGCAGTTTTTTAGTTACTGTTTTGGGGACTTAGGGGCTGTGATTTTTGGTAGTTTAGGGGGATTCTATGGGGCTGCAGTTTCGGTGATATTGAAGGCTATTTCTTACTTAGGGTTAGGCGGGAATGCTAGAGAGAGGAGAAGAAAGTTGCTTCTTGTTGTTTTTGTGTATTGGGCGTGAATGAGAGGGGCTTGTTTTTGCCTTGCAGAATTTTTTGTAGTTTGTATCAATGTTCTAGGAGGGGGGAAGGGTTGGAATTGGGTTTCTTTTTATAGGCAAAGGGGATGGGTGAATCCTTGCTTGACAAAGAAGGGATTTGGTGCATTAAAGGGACATATGATTTGGTGTCATGCAAGGAAAGCCTAAGATTTTTTGGGGGACAAAATTTGGTTAATTAGGAAGTTAATATATTTAATTTGTTTTGATTAGGCATACAATTTGTTTAGTTTGGTATAATATTTTTGATTGATTTTAAATTGGTATATGGTTTTTAGATTTTATTTAATTTTGCCATGTGTTAAATATGTATTTAATTAATTAGGATGTATTTTATGGGCTTTGGTGGGCTAATTGGGCTTGGGTGTGAGGCTAGCAGCAAAACCAGAAATATCGACATCGTTCGAATGCCTATTCGAACGCTACACGAACGTCCGCAATCTGCCTGACGTTCGAACGTGGTAACGAACGCAGCACGAACGAAAACAGTGAACTTGTGAAATGAATCCGATGACATACTTATTCTGAATTTCCCCTTCTGACGTCCGTTTCCCGTGACTTAAAAGGTAGTGTCTCCAAATGAGACTCATCATAGGGACTTATGTGCAAAAATGCAGTACCTACAGTGAGGCCCTAGAAAATTCATGGATATGACTTTTAAGAAGATGATAAATAGTTTCTATTAGTGTTTTAAAAATGTGGGCTTGATTTTTATAATAAAATATTAATTTTACAATCGGACACATATTAAAAATGCAACACTATTCCCGGTCACTGAACAGTATCAACTGGAAAACATGTGTTTGTAACTTGATTATGTTCTGAATTTAATCATATGTTCAACAAGAAAGTTGTCAATATTTATTTAAGCTTTCCGACCAAATAAAGATCACTAAAATCGATAATCGATAGCCCACATTATGGCCGAAATACTAAAGGTTGTCCAGTACACGATAAAAAATAATTACGCACCAGAATTTGCAAATGATTTATCCGACGTCCGAAAAATATTTCGTGAGTAAATTCACACTCAAGCGTGATTTATATTACGTCTTACTTCACACATTACATAATGGTGGTTAGAATTTACATCGGAATGACCAGAGTGTTATAATGAAATTATGGTAGATTTTGATACTTGAATGCCCTGTATGTGAACGGAGTCTGTCTTCAATTGAATAATGGGTAATAAATCAGTTTATAACATGTGTTAAAGATCTGCATAGTCACTGACAGCTCAACATATGTCTAGCTAGACATGTATTATGAATTTGATGTCTGACTGTACATGTAATTTGAATTACATGTCTGGCTAAACATCAATCAAATCCCCTGATTCCAGGGATTGAAAATCAACACCATCACTGAAAATTGTCTCATGTCCATCATGAGCTAAGATTTTCAGGGTGTATCTCGCCGAATATTCTAGCTTTGAGAGAAGGTATGCCGGACATAGGTGAAGTCCGGATGGCATTTGACCGTGTTTCCTGTAGGAAATGATTTCCCACACGGCGGAAGCATGTTAGACACGAAGATCGACCTTGAAAAAAATTTATACTTTTACCCATACTTAGTCAAATCTGACCAGCCCTTTAAGACTTGTTTTGCTTCTATTTTTGAATAATTTTCCATTCCCGAACAGCCCCAAATATCAGCCCAAAAATTGGACTATTTTGCACATCGAAAACACCATTTACACGCGCACAACCCACTATTTTTGTGTTGGCTATTTGCTTATTTTTCTGTCACTATTTTGGATAAAATAATAAGTCTGGAACAGACTCAAAATGTCCACAATACAGCCCTTAGTGTCCCAAAAATTCTGAACAAAAACACAACATAAACCGAGTCCTGAACAAGGTTATAAGGAGCGGCATTGAGCATATGTTTCTGCTCATTATTGAGTACAACAAGAGAAAGGAGAAGATTTTGTGTTGAGTTCTAAAATGTCTTCGGTTCTATGACTCCCCACTAACAAAAACAAGAGTGGGCTTGACTCACAAGAACAATTATAATCTCTAAACACTTTTAGATAAATCAAATCTTTTTCACAAAAAAAAAATTTATTGTTTTTCATTTTCTTTCAACTTTTTAGAGAACTTGAGTAACCAAGAAGGTGGCTAGGGTTTGGAAATAGTAGGTTAAGTTAAATGAGAAAACATTTTTCCTATTTATACTTAGGGTTTAGGTTGTCCAAATAATCAACAAAACCTTTCCTATCCCCTTGCTAAATTTTGACCATAGGCCTATTGGTGGCAAAAAAAATTAATTTTATTTTTAATGTCTTCATAAATACACAAATTTGTTACTAAAAGAAAGTTATGTAAATTCGATTCCAAACTAAGAGTTTCCAAAGTGCAATTTTGGAAATTCATTAACCCAAATCTTTATTAAATTATACAATATAATTTAATAAATAATTCATAATAAATAATTATCATATAATCATTTATTATGAAAATCATTTATTAAAAATAATATATAGTCTCAAGTGTGACAAAAAATATTATTAATTATATTAATATGTGTGTGTGTGTGTGTGAGAGTATATAATTGGAATATCCAATTATATTCAATTTACTACAATATATCGAGCTAGCACGAGGACCAAATGGACCTACAGTTTTGAACTCCAATAATCCCGAAATATTAATTAAACTCTTTAATTATATATTCTGAATTATTAACTTTAGGTTATTCCACCAAAAACAAAGCTACACTCTCGTTGCCGTAGATAAATAATATAAATCGAACTACGTCAGCGTCCATCGATATAGTCATTACATACGGATTAGCCATTTACGAGCATCTTAGATATTAGAGCCGGTTCAAAATATCTGTTATACCTCTCTAATTATTTTTAACCTTAAGTACCATTAATTCTGTAATGAATGATTTATTCATAACCATTATGAATATTAATCTTTCTATTCGTAATAGAAAGATTTGAGCACTCTAATCGTTCAAGTACCGAATCAACTCTTAAGGAAGAAACTCTTCTACTTCTCCTAAGAATGAATGAACTCCATATCTATGTAAAACATCCTCAGCTACACACTGATGAATGTGAATTATACACACTCATTCTCGCATCTTCAGCTAATTATTTTGTTAGAGTCCATGTAATTTAATATATTTTGGAGTTGTTTGGTGTTTTGTTAATAGGAAGCATTAAAAGCGTGGATTCTGGACTATTATACGGGTTTTGAGAGCTTACGGATGCGACTGAAGCACACGAGGAAAACAGAAATGAAAGGAACCATGTCATCCTAAATTTAAGGCTGGCGCTGCGGTGCCAAGTACATTCCATACAAATTTCAGAGGATTTGGCATCGCGGCTAGCATATTGATACATTAGGTTTCGCAAGATGCGCAGAACGACTCTGGGGTTTTCCTATAAATTAAACATCACGTCCAAACCCGAGGAGGCTGTTTTTAGACACAGCAACAAAGTTCTAAACATAAAAATTAATACATCCAAAAGGAGAGATCAAAGCAGAAGGAAGGAGACAATGCAGTGAAGTCTAGAAGCATAAAGAATTTGATTCGGGTTTCATTCTCTTATTTTCTTCTTCAGATTCTTCTATTTATCATTATATTTTGGATACAATTGTTGTGTGTTCTAATTAAGCCATGAACTAAATCTCTTGTTCTAGAGTTTGATGTAGCCTAATGCTTGAGACTATGTATTAACTGCCGAATACCTTTATTCAGTTCTTATTCAATTTATTTATGTTTTCCTGTGTTTAATGCTTCGTATTTTTTGGCCATAAATATGATGATGTTTTGTTGAAATCTTTCACTCGGGAGAGAGAATTTTGAGTAGGAATTGGGAAATATAATTTATAAAATTTATAGAGTTCGGGATAATCTATAACTCCTTGAAAGCTGTTAATACAAAATCACAGGGCTTAATAAATTGTTAATCATTGGATTTTTATAGGGATATTGAATTTGATAATTAACAATATTTTCACTATTGCTCGGGAGAGAGGGTGGATAAATCTATGATTCTTGGCTTATAAACGTAGATTTTGAATAATAGTTAATTGGCATCGTAAATACATAGTGGAATGCTAGGTGAAATCAGACTCTAGAATTCATCTTCTCACTGATAATATATTAAAATTCATTTAAGTTATTAATTATCTTTGTTTTTACTTTTCCAATTTAATCAAATTAAAGTTTTGTGTCTAAATAAAGTTAAGGTTAATAATTATAGTACTTAGTGTAATTTAGATTTCAATCCATGTGGGTTCGACACTTATATTCATCATTTACTAAAACTTGACACCGTACACTTGCGGTACGATAGAAAATATAGCAACACACACCAAACTATGTCCCCAAAGTACGTAGCTATTAGTCGGGATTGTTACACACACCTCACATTTGTAAATCAAAGGACATAGCCTACCATGCAGTAGTTCGCATTACACTCAAGATTCAGATCAATCCATATATGACCATCTAGTAAATTGAAATGAATTTCTTTATTTAATGGATATTATAAGAAATTCATTTCTATCTAAGTTCAGTCCTATATGACCATATCATATAAGGTGTCTTCATTCTCATGTCAACATATGGATGATCTCGGATCAAGGTCACCATACAATTATAGAATAGACAACATCAATAGATAAATCGCAAACAAAATACCTGCTTTATTTGCTCTCTATGAACTATTTTAGATTACTAACTTCAGACTTAAATCCTCTTGTGTATGACATTCATACACTAAGTCTGAAGGCTTATAAGAAATAAAGAGTAAACAATATAATTTAAAATATGTGATTTAAATCAAATATTTGATAAATGAATAATTCATCTTTTATTTTATAATAAAAATATTTTTTTACATTACATGAAGCTCCAGGTGTTGGACAATTATGACCCATAGCATCACTATTTTGTAAAGGACATGGTGTTCTTGTACAAAATTAACTATGTGACAAAGAAAATTGCTCTATTATCATTTGTAATTGGATTACTCGGATATATAAATGATAAAAGTCCTTATGATTAGTTCCAGGTTAATAAGATATGAGACAATATTAATCCACGAATGGTTTAATCATTAAACATCCTTAGTCGTAGTATTATCGAGACTGGACATCGATAATGTGGAATAGACTAGTATTACACTTGTGCACGTTATGGAAGTTTAACAGCATAGTTCTCATATATTTAAGTATTGGATACTTATGCAAGTGTGATAGAAGGTTATGTTATCTGTTGGAATGGAAACAGCTTCGCTCTGGATAGACCCCTCGGAATCTCATTGGTAGTATAACTATGTGTCTATGGGAATCTGAATCAGGGTAGGTGTATTTGGTCTTAACCTGAGACTTGCATCGCTAATACTTACGACAATCAGTACGCTTTGGTTTTTGTCGTACGGGGCTTTAACAGGTTCTGTGTATGCCTCTACTTGGTATACTGAGAATCGTAATGTATTGGGTGTGATGTCAAGATGGAAGTATCACTTCAGTCATATAGAGATGATGATCACGTAGGATAGGGAACTAGTACTCTTAAGTACTACAGTCATCGGGATAATATGACTAGGTCATGATTATCCGATTATAGAGACTAGTTGCCAGTGATCCGATATATGATTCGTACGGGGCAGACACAATTCCATCCCTAGGCCTAGCATGAGACAGCCGATATTGGATCGTAATACCCAATACTTAGTATACTACGCCTGATAAAGATTATATATACCTTTAAATAATATTTCTGGAGAATTGGGTAGGCACGGTGTTTTGCTAGAAGCCAACCATGTCTTGTAAATCGGTAAGAATGTGGTATCGGGTACGCTCGTGTTCGGATAGTCCGATGACCATATTTACTGCCAACATATCTATGGATCTCTTGGGTCGCTTCCCGAATATTCACCGATGATATTTGACTCGAACGGAATTAATCTGGGATTAATTATGAGAGAGATAATTAATCTGGGATTAATCACGGCAATAATTAATTTGAAAATTAATTATCATAGAAAGAATTAATCTGGGATTAATTGCGTCGATAATTTATTTGGGATTAAATTCGTCGAGAAGAGAGAATGCGATTAATTTGGAATTAATCGGCAAAATGAATTTAATAGTGAAATTAGATTTTACTATTTAATTAATTGGGCTAAAATAATATATTAGATATATTAATTGAAATTGGATTTCAATGTCGAATTAAAATTGGATTTTAATTCGTCCGAACAAATTATTTTGGGATTAATTCGTAAGTGACTTTCGTAATAATTTTGCGGGGAATTATTATTTAATTAAATTGGATTTAGTTACGTCACGACTGAAAATTATTTGTTTAATCGAATTAAACGAATCCAAGCCCGAAGTGTGTTGAGCAAGCCCACTTGAATTTTGAATTTAAAGTGGGGCCCACCAACTTACATCATAAGTCACCTTTTTGGTGATAGAAGTTGTTGGTGGATTTTTTGTTGGAAACTTGTATTACACACTTTGACTTTTGCTTTTGGAATAAGTATATACACTTTTTGGAAAAATGTTTTTTGGTAATTTTTTTAGAAACAAAATATCAAAAACCAAAACTATTCCTCTCTCTCCTCCAACCTCAAAAATGCCGAGCACTCCTCTCTCCCTCCATGGAATTTTGTTGCAAAATTTCAACTTTCTAGCACATTTAGAGTTAAAAGAAGGTGATAGGGAAACTCACCCAAGTGTTGGAAACACTTTACAAAGCTTGGAGCTTCATCAAATACAAAGAAAAAGTTTTGAACCTCATCTAATCAATGTGAGTATTTCCGCAACTCCCTTTGTTTCATTAACATAGAAATCATCTTAGAGATCCTTGGCATGTTCTAGGAACACTAACAATGGTATCAAAGCCATCCTAAGTTTGATTTGAATTCTAGGGTTTATGGACTTTAATTTGGGATTTTTGCTTGGAGTTTGAAAATGCCTAAATTGATTGTGTGGTTATGTTTATATGATGTTGAATTGGATTTGTGCATTGATGGATTTGTGAAAATTTGATTAGATCAAAAATCCCCAAATCCTTTGACATGGCCGAATATAACCTAGGTTGTGCTCATGGTGAATTTTTGAAATTTGACAATTAGATATGTTAATTGGCATGAAATGAATGTTAGATGTTGATTTAATTGTATTGATATCAAATTGCATGATGAATTCTTGTCAAAACTGTGAGCTATAAGCATGTATAATGAATTGTTTTGCTTCAATTTGTGTTGGACATGAATTGGAATTAAAAAGCATGATTAATTGGATTAATTAGTGTTTTGGAAACATTAGATTAGTTGATTAATTATGTTAATATGTAATTTGGAAAATTGTATTAATTTAATTGTTGTAATTCAGCTTAATGGGCTTGGTTGGGCCAAGTTTGGTTTTGGACAATTGGGTTGGATCCAATTTGGTCTAAAACCATTTCCATAAAGTCCAAATATGACAATTGGGCCTTTAATAATTTAATTGGGCCCAATGGGCCAAAATTGATTTTGGGCAAAAGGTTATTCCTTATTGGGCCTTGAAATCTTGGGTTTGATCCATAATGGCCAAAGCCCACACCTAAAGAATTAATTAAAAGCCCATTGGACTTTAATTAAATAGTATTGGATACAAATCGGGCCTTTGAGACCCACGAAGATTGGATTTGGAATCCAAGTCTAAAATGCACTATTAAAAGTGTAAATATTTAATTTGGAATTAAATATGAATTAGTATTGAATACAAATTAAATTAGATTTAAAATTGTAGTTCGATATAAATCAAGAATACGTACTTTGAGTATTTATTCTTAAACGAGTTGGACTCGCGCAAATCAAATCGTTGTTTGAACATTGGATGATCATTAATTCAAATATTAATTAATTGGATTAGATTGATTGAATAACATGCTTTGTGTGAATACTTGGATGTATTTGTATGAATAATGTGTATCAGATGGATATTAGAAGGGTGAGGACAGTTTTGGAAATTGTTGTAATAAATTTATAATTTATTTAAATTAGACATGCGTGTCCAGCCTATTATCTTTATTCTCTTTGTATTTATTTTCTCACAATTCCCCTCAATGTAAATGAGGTTTCTATTAGTGTTATGTAATTGGGTAGAAGTAATAATAATGCTAGCGGGAGAGAGGAAATGGAGAGATTTGTTCTAGGAACAAATTTGTTATATATCCATCCGTATATCATTATTAATTTATTTCGCGCCTTATTATGCTTTTAGAATGCATGTTTAAGGGTGTATGATGAGACCTAATCAAAGATAATAAATTGGTTGCCAATTTACGCGAAAAACCCTCATCAAATATTAAGCGTTTTTCCTTCCATTGAGTGGTTCTCTCTCAAGATCCAAGATTTGCATTGGTCTGTTGGCCAAAGTCAAGATCAATGTCCATCGCGGATGTGTTTGAACCATGAAAGCTTTGTTCTATATCGCATGTCTTGGGCGGTTGTGACTTGTTGGCCAAAGTCAAGGTCACTTCTAGTTCATCAACGTGGATTACGAAGCTTTCCCACTGTCAATGGGTCCTGTTAACTAGAATCATTAAGTTTGTCCAAGGCTTAGTTGATTCAGAGGAAAAAGTTAGGAAATATATTAGATATATTTGCATATATTGGATATATGTTTTGGACTTGGAGGTCCGCCTACCGGATCTAGGAATTGGATGGGATCCAACTGCTCTTAGAGATCTACCTAGTTAAGTTTCATACAGCTTGTTGGCCAAAGTCAAGGTTGTGTGTTATTTAACGGGATCCTAGTACACTAGGAAACTAGGTTTCCCGAGTACTCCACAGATGGTTATAGGCTCGCCGAAAAATAGTGGGAGACAAGTATTAAATTTGCAATTTCGTTTAAATATTTGCCAATACGCGCTCTTTTATTTTATTTATCATTGTTATAAATATATTAGTTGGACTAATATTTAATATTGCTTTATTTGAACAGTTAGACTGTACAAGACACTACTCCACTTGTAGTTGGTCATATAGTTAGACTATAGTAACCATTACATTTTGAGTGTACCCAAAATCGTTGATTGGATAGTTGGACTATTGCAATCGAGATGGCTGGAAAGATTAGCGTCAAAGGACATAATCCTGGGTGAAAATGTCTTTAACGACGTAAATTTTCCAGATTATGAGATAAATCTCAGGATAGTCCTGGGAGCCAAGAAGTTACTCTATGTAATAGAGAACCTCTCGGGCCTGAGCCCGGAGTTGAACAAATAGTAGAGCATTAGCTTTGGGAGACTTATCGTGATGATAACTTTAGTGCTCAAATTGTTATTTTACCGCAATGACTCATTAATTTCGTCATCAGAACTAAGGATTAGATCATTTTACCATGATGTTGAAATTAAAGGATCTTCTTAGATCTAACCTTAGATCTTAGAAGTACGAATTGCAAAAGAAGCTCTTTCACTCGCGTATGTCAGAGGGTACATTTGTCGAGCACTAGGTGTCACAAATGATTACTAACATCGAACAGCTAGGTTAGTTGGGCATTACCTTCGAGGCCGAGACTTCCATAGATTTGATCTTACAGTCTCTGCCCAAATGCTGGGGTGGGTTCATCATGAACCAAGAGATAACTCTTGGAGAGTTAAAGGCTATGCTCAAGGAGGCAGAGCCAGAGCTTCCAAAAGGGCAAGAAGCGCAAGGCGTATCTTACTTCAACATCCCAGAAGGCCAAGGATTGGCCGAAGGCTTCTCGGGTGTGAAGAAAATGGCAAAGGCAAAATCTTCACAGTCTTCTGGGAAGACAAATGACATATCCCAACACGTCTGCCTAAACTGTGGAAAACGGGGTCACTGGAAGCGTGACTTCCGTATGGACAAGGCAGACATGAAGGATGTGAAGACGGGCAAGGCTCCGACTTCATGTATGTTTGTTATAAATATGTCCACTACTAGTTTTAAAATTGGATTTTTGATACTGGATGTGGTATATACATATGTATTGATGTGCGGGATCTGCTGATTAGTAGGAGACTGGCTTCAGATGAGATCAACCTATGAGTCAGAAATGGGACGAGAGTCACTGTTTTGGCTGTGGGAACCTAAGTTTTAGAAATGCCATTTGGGCATGTACTTAAATTAGGAAACTGTTATAATATACATAGTTTGACTAGAAACATTATCTCTATATCTAGTTCAATCCGTTGCGGGTAAACCTTTATGTTCCAGAACATTGGGTGTTTTGTTTATAAAGATGATATTGAGATATACACATTAGATGTGAATAACAGTATTTATATTTTGAATATAAATAAATCTCAAACATATAACATGACAAACAAAAGGCTCAAAATTGAATAAATCAGATGAGACTTATTTATGGCATTGTTGTCTGTGACACATTAACGAGAGTCGTATATCCACACTTTTGAAGATTGGATACTTGGACGGATTTGATTCCAATTCAAATGACGTCTGCGAATCTTGTTTTTAAGGCAAAGTGCGTAAAACGCCTTTTAGTAGTAAAGGTGTACGTGCCACCGAGCTGTTAGCCCTCATTCATGGTGACGTATGTGGGCCCATGTCTAGCTAGGCTAGAGGTGGATATCAAACTTTGTAACCTGTATGGATGTTTCATCGCGTTATGGTTATGTGTGTCTTATGAAACACAAGTTGGAAACATTTGATAAATTCAAAAAGTTTCGACACGAAGTAGAAAAATAGACGGGCAAAAGTATTAAGATATTACGGTTGAACCGTAGTGGAAAATACTTAAGCAATAAGTTTCTAGATTACTTGAAAGAGTATAGTATTCTTTCACAGTGAACTCCTCCTGGAACACCTTAATTGAATGGTGTGTCCGTACGGAGAAACCGAACTTTGTTGGACATGGTAAGGTTAATGATGAGTCACACTGAGCTACCAATTTCCTTCACGGGATACGCATTAAACAGTGCAATACTTATTTTGAATAAGGTTCCGTCAAAGTCTGTTGGACAGACTCCATATTAAATATGGACAGGAAAGAAATCGAGTTTCTCATTCCTGAAGATTTGGGAATGCTGGGCATATGTTTGGATGATACCAAACTACAACCCAAATTGGATAAGTGCCCATTTGTAATTGGTTATCCTAAGGAAACTAATTCCACAACTCACAAGAGAACAAAGATATGTGTTGCTCTCCATGCGATTTTCCTAAGAGGAATACCTAAATGTAGTGGTAAGTGGGAGGAAAGTAGAACTCGATGAAAATCAGAGTAATACTACTTCTGGCACCGATCTCTAACGGAACACGAACAGTTCATCAGGGATGAGACTTTTTCATAATCTTCTAATACACAAGAACTGTGTAGGTCGAATAGAGTCAGAAAACAACCTAAGAGGTATGGGTTTCTGATCTCACCTCACGTAGACATTAGTCTTATTGAGGATAATAAGCCGACTACGTATGAGGAAGTGATACAAGGTATCGACTCCATTTATAGCAAAGTGCCATAAATGTCTTTTCTCTGCACTATCTCCCTGATGAGATGATATTTTCTCGCTATATGTTTTCCTCGTTTATGGCTTCTTGGTTCTTTTGAATTCGTCACTGCACCATTATTATCGCAATAAGGTATGAGTGATTTATCCATATTTGGAACAACTTCCAGATCTCCCAAGAATTTCCGGAGCCACACTGCTTTCTTAGTTGCTTCGCAAGCTGCTAGATACTCAGCCTCCATGGTGGAGTCAGCAATATAAGATTGTTTTATGCTCCTCCACACAATTGCCCCACCACCTAGGGTAAACATTGATCCAGATGTTGATTTCCTAGAATCAACATCCATATGAAAATCAGAGTTTAGGGATGGTAGTTGTACCCGGACCCGGCTCGGATCCGCATGGACTCGGAAGATCAGGGTCCGGGTAGACTGGGGTATGTGATTAAAATATCGGGACTCGGGTTTTAAAAATTAGGACCCAGACGAATATGGATCCGGACCCGGGATCGCACTGGTCTGACCTGGATAGACCCGGGTCCAAAAAATAATAATTAAATATAATAAAAAATATAAAACAATATGCATATATAAAAAAATATAATTAAATATAATTAAAAAATATAAAAGAATTGAAATAAAACTAATAAAATTGAAAAAATATAAATAAAATATAAAATAATACAATAAAAATTAAAAAAACTAAATAATAAAAATAAAAAATGGGTATCCGGATCTGGACCTGGACCCGGGGCAATGAAAATGCTTCCGGATTTTTCCATCGCTATCAAAGTTCGTATATCCCCTAAGGATCATATCCTCACCAGAATATACGAGCATATAATTTCTCATTCTCTTAAGATACTTGAGAATGTGTTTCACAGCCACCCAATGATCTAATCCTGGGTTAGACTGAAACATACTTACTACTCCCACTACAAAACAGATGGCTGGTCTCGTGTATAATATAACATACATGAGAGTTCCAACTGCTTATGCATATGAGATATGTCTCATTTCCTCAACTCTTTGAGGTTTCTTAGGAGACTGTTCCTTTGAAAAATGAATATCCATAAAAGGAATTACTTTTACTATTTACTATTTTAGATGTCTCCCATAAAATAATATATAAACTTGTGATAATATTACTAACCGACCAATCTGGCGGTATCCTTTATTAGTCAGGTTTAACCCAGAATAAAATGAATTATCAACCGACCAATCTGGCGGTATCCTTTTTAAGTCAATATTTTAAATAGTGAATATATTATTTTTAAGGGAGATTAATCTAAATAGTAATAGTAAAAGAATTACCTTTCACCCTAGCTGGGGAAATTACCTCCTCATAGTGAATAGTAAAAACTGTAAAAAAGTAAAAAAAGTAAATTACTATATTAACAAAACGTAATTAAAATTATTTACAAAACTAAAAACTAAAAAAAAACTGAAAACTAAAAAAAACTAGAGAGAGAAACTCTCTCTTTATATAGAATAGAAGAGAGAGAGTGGTACAACAAATTCTGAAATTTGAAGCTCTATTTGTAGGCCTCGGTAGGCTTCCGGCGTCGCGACGCTGAGCCCTTTGGAGTCGCTACGCCAGCTTCTGTCGACGTGGCAAGCTCTGGTTCGTCGGATTGCAGATTCTGGATAAGCTGATAAGGTGACACGTGGCGAGGTGGTTGGGCTTCAATTATTGTGACACGTGGCGATTTCTGATTGGTCGATGAGATTCTTATCCGCCACGTGTCAGATAAGGATTAGATACTCAATGATTGATGCTGACGTGGCGGTGACGTGGCGACACGTGGGAAAGAGACTGTCGGCACAGTAGGATTGCGACACGTGGCACTTCCTGATTGGCTGATGATGACGTGGCGGTGAGGTGGCAGTTTGACTAGGTCAACCTGGTGATGTGGCTGATGACATGGCAATGACGTGGAGTGACACGTGGCACACGTGGCGATGATGACTGTCGGCACCGTAGGATGCTGACACGTGGCACAACGCATTTTAGCAGATCGGCTGTGATGGTGACACGTGGCACGGCGCACGTAAGTAAAGTCAAACTTTTCTCAGATTCTGATTTGTGGACCCGGCGCACGTTAGCACTGTTCGGCGCACGTTAGGCGTCGCGACGCGGAAAATTACCAAAATGCCATTTTCGTCCAATTTTCAATGTTTTGGCCCAAATTACCTCTAGAGTGTCCTGAAACTTTATTTATCTACAAAATAACACAAAACACATCAAAATATTCACAAAACTCAAGAAACTATACAAAATATTAGGTTAAATGAGTGGGAAATAGTGATAGATTTACCATTCATCAGCAGCTTGCAAATCTTTTGCTCTTGACCTTGGGCTACGAACCACTATGGTTGTACCATATAGATACACTCATCAAGATTGTCATTTAAGAATGCAGTATACTGTGGGTTGTGAATAATCGATCATGGATCCCTGTGAAAGGGATGAATGTCTCATTTTTATAGTGTAAGGAAGGTTTTGAAATAGGAAGAAGGGAGCAAACCCTCACCCCCCCCCCCCATTTTTCTGTTTGTCTCGAATAATTACCAATCAAACGTCAGCGACAACTCGACTCATATATGGTCGTATGTATATTTTAGGGTATACATCCGGCCAGACATAATCGAGTCATAGATTTTAGTGATTTGAAGATCTACATAATCACTGACAGATCAACCCATGTATGGGTGGACATGTATTTTGAATTTGATGTCCGACTGGATATGTAATTTGAATTACATGTCTGGTTAGAAATTAATCAAATCTCTTGATTTCAGGGATTGACAATCAACGCGATCACTGACAACTGTCTCATATCCGGCATGAGCTAGAGTTTCAGGGTGTATATGGTCGAATATTCTAATTTTGAGAGAAGATGGACCAGACATGGGTGATGTCTAACTAACATTAACTATGTTTCCTTGATTCCTTAAAAAAAAAATTCTTTCCTGACACTCATCATTGTTATTTCCCCAACTTTCAATAGGTTTCTCTATAAGAGACTTATTTTCGAGCTAGGTATAAAATTGAATTGTTGATAGTTACCTCACTTTGGTAAACAGTATGTGACAATGATAAATTTATAAAAATCACGCATGCATTTTTATTTTTAATTAAATGATAATAATATATTACAAAAAAAATATTAAAATGTAAATGAGGTCCGTGAGCCATGTGGGTTCATTAATTGTATTCAGTGGACAAGTCAAAACAAAAGTTGGATCAGTAACATCATGTGGAAAAGACTACGCCCAGACAATACGAGATGGGGTCCATTCATTGTCGATCGTCGGATAGATTCAACATCCTTTTCTTATGACGCATCCAATGGCTTAAAACAAATAAATGTACGGGCCCACATTTCCCAAACATCATGATAGCAAATAGCATCCTCACTAGTGCTAGGTCTTTTAATCCGACGACTACGTATAGCAACTTCAAGAATTAACGGTGCCGATTTGGCTAACATTAACTGCAAGAAAATTGTTTTCCCCCAAGAGTCCCCACCCCTTATTCTCTTACAAAATAACATTATTATCCTTTTTTAACTAAATTATTTTTTATTTATTTTTTTTCCTTATTTATTTTATAATTTATAATTTAATTATTTTATTTTACTTTTTGATTTAATTTTTTAATTTTTATCCCATTTATTTTTTCTTTATATTTATTTTTTTTTGTTTTACTTATTTAATAAATCTTATATATATATATACTTTTATTTATTTATATATATATATATTTATTTTTCTTTTGATTCTTAATTAATTTATTTAACATTACTTATGTATAATCGAAAATATTCTCTTTTATGTTAGTAATAATTAAAAAGTCTCTTAGATCAATCTTGTTTTAGCCATATTTAGAGAAAAATACATGTAAAAAATACACAAAAATACATAAAATATATCAAAATATAAAATTTTAATTTATTTTGCCTCCAAAATCTTCTCTTAGTGCACTTTGTGATATATATATATATATATATATTATTTTGTACTACAATATGATAAATAAAATTGAAAAATGATACATATAATAAATAAAAAGATATAAAGAATATTAAATAAATAAATTCAAATAAATAAATTAAAAATTTATTAAATAAATAAATTTAATTAATAAGATAGAAATAATAAATAAATAAATAAACCAATAATATATATATGATTTTGTAAGGAATGGGATAATATTGTAATTTTATTAGAGTGAGGTGTCAGGGGAGGGAAAAACAGACCTCTAATTAGAATCTTGACGATGTGACAGCGCCGCCGAGTTGTCTTTTTTTAATTATTTTACTAACTTTTTTCGTCTGTTTGCCGTCCATTCAATTATGAAGTACATTGGAGTTTGATTTCACGCGCACAAATCAGCTTGATGAACGAGTTGGTCAAATGTGTAAGGAGATAGTTATTTACGTTGCTGTAGTAGCGCGTGAGCGTATTGGCTTGAAAGTTATGATAGAGCCCCCTAATGGCACTAGGGATGGCATCAAAGCTCGACTCGAGCCCGGTAAAAAAAAATTTAGGCCCGAGTCTGAGAAAAGTTTGACCCGGACCCGATTTTTATTATAAAAAATTATAAAAATAAAAAATTTATTACATAAATATATATATTTTTTTAAAAATATTTATTTATTTATTTTAAGCCTTTTTTGGTGGAGCCCAGCCAGGGCCCGGGCCTAAGCAGGGCCCTCATTTTGAGGCCCGGCCCGGGATTTTTTCACCCCGGACCGGGCCCGTGCTTTTTTGCCATGTATAAATGGCACTATGTTTTTTGTTCGAGAAATTGATAGACCCTACGGCTTTGGTTCGGAACCGAAACCGAACTGGAACCAAATCGATAGGAATTGATCGGTTTCGATTTCAATCGGTTTTGGTTTTGGAATCGGAACCGATTTTATTCGGTTCAGTTATGATTCGACCTTAGCCGAACCGAACAGAATTGAACGGTTCTGACGGTTCTATGGTTTCGGTTGGAACCGTAATGCTTGCCTTTAAATGTATCTTTTCTAAAATCTATTATTAAATTACCCTTAATAACATTAATACAATGGCTAATTTTAGGGGAAATTTAGGTATCACAAAAATAATACAAAAATGTATAAATATGGGTTATTTTTCATTTTTTCAACACATCAATTCTCAACTACCCCAATTTTTTTAATTATCTCATCTTCAATTTATCATATTTATTTAATTTTATAATTATTCAATATTAACAAAACATGACAAGCTCATATGTAAACACCATGTCCAATGTGTCAACCTAAGAGAGCGGATAAAAAATCGGTATACGGAGAAGATAAATTAAGTCTCGATCTTATAATATTTTCAAAATTCATTTTCATTTAGTCGAGACTGAAAATGAAGGTCCAAGATCAATATAAAACTATTGTAGTGTATCTTATAAATTTACTGGTGGCTATGGCAATATGAACAAGCAATTGGATAGACATCATGACGCTAAAATTGGACTTGATACAATATAAACTCAAATGGTAGGTACGCTTCATCTAGTAGAGGTATAAGTTCTTTAAATTTATTTAAATATTCTGATGCTAAAAATAGAGAAGAATTTGCTAAATTTACTTGTATGACACATCTTTCTTTAAGTTTTGGTGAAAAAATTATTTTTACTAATTATGTTCAAAATGCTTTAAATCCTGCTACCTAGAAATACAACAAAATGATAAAATTTTAAATTATACAATTAAAGATATTAAATGTTATCTTTCTATTTGTTCTGATATTTGGAGTGACCATTGGCAAACACACTCATACATAGGTGTGACTTGTCATTGGATTGATGCATCATGATGCAAAAATGTCTTATTGCATTTAGAGTTTTTAATGAGCATCATACTGCACAAAATATTTATAGAATGATTAAAGTAATTTTTGATAAATATGGTTTATTATTTAAAATTTTAACAATTGGTCTTGACAATGCATTTGCAAATACTACATCAATTAGAGATTTAAAACAAATATGCCAACCAAATTTGGGGGGTTGATTTTTTCATGTTCGTTGCACATGTCATGTCCTTAATTTATGTGTTCAAGATAGTCTGACTTATTTAGAATATCACATTGATCCTATTAAGATTGCACTTAATTGTATTTGGTCATATTCTAATGTCAGGAGAGAATGGACCAAGTTTTGTAAATTAAATGGTGTTAAATCGGTAAAATTTTCACGAGATGTTCCAACTCGTTGGAATTCAACTTATTTTCTTTTAATTCAAGCTTTTTAATACAAATATGTATTATGTAGTTTTTTTCCCAACATGTTCAACATATAACACTTTTGCCTAGTCAATGGGATATTTGTGAAAAATTTTAGAACTTTAAATTTTTTTAATGATGCTACAAATATTTTTAATGAGGTTTATTATCCTACAACAAATTTATTTCTTATTGAATGTTTGAATATTGTTGGTACTATATATGAACATGCTGAAAGTTAAAATATTAATGATATTATTTTAATTGAAGTTATTGATGTTATGAAGAGAAAATGATTGACTTATTTTAAGGACATTGTAGGCATTCCATTTTTGCATGTGAAACCCGATGATGAGTCTCAGTTGGAGGCACTACCTTTTTAAGTCGCGGAAGCCGCGGGAAACGGACGTCGGAAGGGAGGAGTCAAGAATTTACTCATATTCGGATTAAGTTCACTGGTTTAGCTTCGAGTTACTTGTTGGTGTTCCGTTTTAAAAAAATTATTCCCGGCCCAAAACACTCACAAATCACCTAACCTCGGCCCAAAATCCCCGCAAGCCCCTTGGCCTTGACCTAAAATCCCCGCAAGCCTACACACCTAGCCCACACAAACCAAACCCACCAACCAAAGGCCCACACGCCCATTTACCTAATACACACCCAAATTAAATCAAATATTAAGTTAAATATTAATTAGATAATGTAATTAAATAAAATAATTAATTAAGTCATATACCAAATTAAATAAAACAAATAAAATCTAAATAATCACCTACCAAAATAATAAAAATACTTACACAAATTAAAAAAATTGCATGCCTAATATAGATAAATCAAATATATTATATACCAAACTTAACAAATATCATGCCTAATTAAAATCAATCATAACAAATTAAATATTTTGTATTCCTAATCTAGCCAAGATTTGTCCCCCCTCAATCTAATCCTTTCCTTGTTGAATACCAAATCAAATCCTCATTTTAATGCCAAAATCCCTTCCCTGTGAGACAAGGAGTAGCCCTAACCTTTCTCTATATAAACAACCCCTAACCAAGACATGCACTAGGGGAGCTCATACACAAGACTTACACGAAAATCACAACACCAAGAGCCCTAGCCACTCACGGCAATAGCAAGAAGAAAAACACAAATAATTCTCTTCATCTCCCCCACTCCAAAACCGAAAACAACACCCCCTAAACCTCCACACATCACCGAAAATACACCCCAAATAGCAGCCCCTTTCCACCGAAAACAGCAGCCCCTACACCTCCTAAAACACGCCAAAACAGCAGCCCGGATCACCCCCAAAACAGCAGCCAAATCCTCTTAAAACAGTCCCTAAAATCCTCAAAACAGTAACATAAAAACTGCATTTATAATCCTTAATAATCACACAAGATTGCACTAAAAACCCACAAAAAACACTCGAAACAGTCCGTGCAAACGTCAAAACAGTGACCTGAAAAGTGAGCAGAAAATACAGAGGAAACAGCAGCAAAACGGAGGCCAAACAGGAGCAAAACGGAGTCAAAACAGTAGCTTGAGCAGCGAAACAGTGAGGTAAAACGCAAACCAGTGAACCAGAAAAGTTGCGGTGTGATAGCCCTTCCGACGGCCGTAAAACGCGAGTTCGAAAGTCGACATAAAAGGTTAGACCTGAGGGTATTTTCCACATTCATTTTCTGTTTTGTTTGTATTATTTATTGAGTATTGCTTGCATGATTGTTATGTTGAAATGCATGTGGTGGCCCTTGAGTAGATAAATATGCCTGAATCAAAAAATATTGTATGTTGTGGACTTGGAATAAAATAAAAGATGTGTCAACTCTCGCGGTATATCGGATGGAAACCCGGACATAAATTTCATAGCCGATTCCGAATGGACGGTAGTATGATCTGTACTCGGGATACAACTCTACGTACCGCTTGAGTAAACGGCGCCCTCTTTTGTTTTATCTTGCTTTGGTTTATTTATTTTTCGTCATTTGAATTCTGCATGTTACTTTTGTATGCATGATTCAATCGAGCGCATGGGCTTAGTAAGTGCGATGAAAGGTCCCCTATTTGGAGGGGTTAAAACCCTTTACCACGATGCTTTGCCGCGTCGGTTGATGTGTGTTCGGTTGAATGTAAGAAATGTTCGATCAGACATACTAAGTTTGATATTATTGTCTTTATTCTTTGTATGCATGATTCAATCGAGCGCATGGGCTTAGTAAGTGCGATGAAAGGTCCCCTATTTGGGGGGATTAAAACCCTTTACCACGATGCTTTGCCGCGCCGGTTGATGTGTGTTCGGTTGAATGTAAGAAATGTTCAATCAGACATACTAAGTTTGATATTATTGTCTTTATTCTTTGTATGAATGATGCGATCGAGTGCATGGGCTTAGTAAGTCGGATTAAAGGTCCCCTATTTGGAGGGGTTAAAACCCTTTACCACGATGCTTTGCCGCGCCGATTTGTGTATACTCGATTGGATGCGAGATGAGTTCAATCGGATACGTGAGGTCCCACATTGTGGATTTGTTTGTCTATGAATGTGTTGCATGCATCAGGTCTGGTTCCGTTCGAACGCGTTCTCGAACGCCACACGAACGTGAATCTTCTGTTTACCGTTCGAACGCGTTCTTAAACGCTACGCTCATGCTCACGCTCACGCTCACGCTCACGCTCACGCATTTCCTTAGTTTCATCATGCATCAGGTCTGGTTCCGTTTGAACGCGTTCTCGAACGCCACACGAACGTGAACCTTCTGTTTACCGTTAGAACACGTTCTCAAACGCTACGCGAACGCGCACGCATTTTCTTAGTGTTTCATGCATCAGGTCTGGCTCCGTTCGAACGCGTTCTCGAACGCTATACGAACACGAACCTTCTGTTTACCGTTCGAACGCGTTCTCGAACGCTACACGAACGCGTACCCACTGAACTGAGTCATTTTCATCAGATTTCATACATAATCGTTCCTAGTAGCTATCCCTTCGTATGACGAATCTGATTGTTTCTCTGTATTACGCAAGATTGTGTAGGTGTCTTTCATATGTATTCCCCACATGTATGAATACAATGTGTATTACAATTCATATATCCATGTCGTGATAGCATTTGAGTATTATTTCTTGTGGTATATCGGATGGAAACCCAGACATAAATTTCGTAGCCGATTTCGAATGGACGGTAATGCGGTCTGTACTTGGGATACAATTCCACGTACCACTTGAAAAGTGCTCACATGTGTGTTTGTGTCCATATTAGTTATCTTCTTTTGCACCATGTCATATCATGCTTACTTTAATGCCTAATTGCATCCTTAAGTGTCTTTTTGCAATATATACTTAGTTGACTCTTTTATTTGTGCATGGACATGTAATGGCTATTTGTTTATGATATGTCTATGAAATCACATGTTCGCCATTTTTTATTCGCCTTTATGTGTGCTTGTGTGGTTAGTGTGTGCTTGTGTTTCCATGAATACAATATGCCAAGAAGTTGTTTGTTCGTTGCTACTTTGATGTACTTTCAAGCATGCAATCTTAGATGTGAAATATATGCAAATTTAGGTGTAAGTTTTATTTTTGCGCATATGGATTTAGAAGCATGATACTCTTGGAAATAAGTGTTACTTAAGCTTGATTAAATTATTACACAAATCCTTTCATTACAAGTGACATAAGTAAGGGACAATTCCGAACCCAACGGTTTGAGGTCTTCCCTTGCGATGGGTGAGTGCGGCCTTGAATCTCATTTTCCCGGTTCACACCGGGTGGCGACTCCATTATTCTCCGGTTTAGTCCCCCGTGGCTACTCCGTACTCCCAACCGGGCCGCGAGCCCGGGACAGCATGCGTCGCCCAGTTTCTGTGTCCCACAGACATTCTACTGTTTTATCTTATTGCCACAGTTTTTGATCCTAAATTTAAATTATAATATTTGAATAGTAGATTACAAACATATTATACATATTTAGGAATAGCTGATGAAATTAATATTATGAAAATATTAAATAAAATAAAAATTAATTCAGTAGATTCATTTAATGATTATGTTAGTAGATATAACTTGCAATCATCTGGACAATCTAGTAACGAACCTGTAATACATTCAAGACTTAGAGTAGGTGATCGTTGGCTACTACAACGAAATAAAAAACATAAAGATAACACGACTAAAATTTCGGAATTAGATAATTATTTATCTACCAATTTCGAGTTTCCTCCTGAAAGTTTAGTGCGTAAAAATTTTCAAGTACTTGACTGGTGGAGCTGACATCAAAATATCTATATTGTTTTATCAATAATTGCTAAATAGGTGTTGACAACACATGTTTCCACCGTTATGGTTGAACAAGCCTTCAGCTTAGGAGGATTTATTTTGGAAGCGAAACGGTCTTCACTACATCCAAGTATTTTAGAAGCAACAACATGTGTGGACGATTGGACCCGAGCTAATTTGAGGCAACAAGAAGATGCCCCTGATGACTTTGAAGACTTGTTCGACAATACATCTGCAAGTGCAAGCGGAACGAGAGCTGAAGGATTAACAATAGACACAGATAATGATGATGAGTAAATAATTATAATGAGGAACTATCTAAAAAATGTAATGAAACTACATGAGCTTTGATTCCTTTCACCCCTAGAGGATACATAAACAACTTAAGTTTTAAAAATTTAAGTTCATGCTTTTTCATTTTATTTTTAATTTAATTTAATCTAAATTCAAATTAATAATTTTAAATAAATTTGAAATCTCATATTTTTTTAAAAAAAATTAAAATTAAAATTTTTAAATTAATAAATTAGGTAAAGACCAGAGAATATTTGTTGTAGTGACACAATTACATGGGGTATGTAATTTACATTGAGATGTATCACTATTAAGTATATTCAATTCGTTGAGACCAGTACATGTGACTCTTTGAGACTTATATAAACATGTAGGTGTTCATTGGATGAGCAATGAATAACTCATTAGAAGATTTCTAATAGATGGTGCACCAATGTTAATAGGAATCTTCTCAAGTCGAGTAACATATGAAATCCTTCGACTTAAGATACCATTGTGGATATATGAGTGATCATAAACTCTTAGATGACAGTCTCATCACCAATCATCATATCAGACCATACTTCTTCGTGGATATGGACCGATATTCATAATATCCAATGATGTATCTAGAGATGATCTATTAGTCCAGTGTACATGATTTGGCTGTCACTTAGTGGGTTTTTTAAATCTGTGGCCGAGGTACATTCTGGAATTGAGTTTCGAATATTGATTAAAAGATCACGAATATATCGCGATATATATATATATTATATATATATATATATATATATTTTACATAGTGGAGATTTGATGTTCTCTTCTATGTCTTCAGTACAATTCGGATAACCTATGATGGATGGACTATAAGATATGCTCATAACTCAACTTGTATGTCAGCAGTTATCTATGGTCGTGTAACATCCCGCCTAAGCCAAGATGCTACCGGCAAGAGACGAGAATAAATTACCTCCATAGGACTTTGACTTGCAGAAAAATGGACATGACGCACCCTAAATCTCTGCAACCTGGAACACAGTCCAACACCATAAAGTGACATGTAATGAACAAAAAATACACAAGGGGACCTCAAGTCAATACTCAAGACACATCAGATACTTATCCTCAATACTTAAAGGCTCAATGCCCATAATTACATGCATAAATCAAAATTTTTATTTATATGTATACAATAGCGTGGTTAGCACGATTCAAATCATAAACATAATCTACTTGTTGTCTAGACTTTTATGACGCTTTCCAGGACTCTAAAGTGGATGACTACAACTTGGGTGATCTATCTTCTCGAACATGACTTTCCAAAACTTGTATAGCTAACCAACCTAGTAGCCAACTCGCAAAACTAGCAAACTATTTTGGTGAGTTATAAAACTCAGTAAGTAACCGCACTTGTACCATAAATGATATTAGAAAATAGGATAAGAGTATAATAACATATATCCAAATCATAAGGGAAAAACTTCCAAAACATGTTTACACAGATCGTATATTGACATATACTCTATAGTTTATGTATACAATACTCGTACGAGACTTATTACCTATTTTAGAATATGTATGAGATGAATGTCATTTGAACGGATTCCCTAATCAGGACTACAATGACACAATAGTAACTCATCAACTAAACTGTTCACTCACATTTCAAACATAAGTTTTGTACAATCAATCTCATCCATCATCAGAAACAAAAAATATAAGATAACCGTTTTACCCATCTTATGAAAGTATATTCATAAAAACTCATTTATTATAAACGAAATCAAACTTTGAAATCAATATTAGCATAAAACTATATCTTTATATAACTCATTATAAAATTGAGTCTCTGTAAAACTCACTGTCTTAGACAAACATCATCTAAAAAAAACATCTCTGTAAAACATGCTCCATATTTTTACTCTTAAATAGGTATCGTTACTATGAGAATGGAGTTCTGATTCTATATTTACTCTGGGATAGGGTTTTCGGCCTTATCTTTATTAGCACATATGCACATGTTATTTAAATCCATCAATTCTAGGTATAAACTTTGTAAAGATTACTCATTAGAAATCATCAATACTGTTTTGAATGTCAAACTCATCAAATCAAAAAAGTAAAAACATCTTGACTTATCAAAAAACATCTCATAACATTTCTCACAACAAAGGTAATCACAAACATATCCAAATCATCTCAAGTCATGTCTCGAATACTTAAGTAAATCTATCAACCATTGACAAATAACTCATAAATTGTGACACAACAAAATTGTATCTCATATTGTTTTGAAAATAATTATATCGGTATATCTATATACATATATATACACACACACATACATATCTATACATATCCCTTTAGAAACAAACAGCAACCAATACGACAGGTATTCATCACATGGAATACTTATCTGGCTTCGCGAATACTCTTAACCCTAGTCAGATCTGTCAAAACAAATGACGAAATACAGTTAGAATTGCTATTTTGTAGAATTACCGACTTAACTATAATAAAATTTTGGACCTTCTTGGAACACCCAAATCAAGTATGATTTTAACGATTTTAGTTTCATTACTCTTAATACACTATATACAACAAATTAATAACATCATATTCACTTTTCGGCTCAAAACTTGAAAATCCTCCGAAAAATCTGAAAACATTAGGAACAGATCATGAACCTTTTCAGATCTTTCATGTTTCTCCCAAAACCATTATAACACTCTTAATACATCATTATATACCGTTCTAAGACAACCAGTTAGCTTAAATTCTAAAATTACATGTTTTCGAAAAATCTTCCTAAAAAAGTTTTTGAAAACAATACGAAATGATCATGAACCCTCTAGATCTTTCTAGAATCATTCAAATATCATTATATCATTATAAATAACTCACATCTATCATTACATTCATCAAAACATCGACATAAGTGAAAGTGAGTTTTACCAGAAACTCGCATAACCCACCATGTCGATCTTATTCATTCCGATTTCACTCGAATTCTACCAACAATACATATTCAATACATTCTAACTCAATTAACTCAATATACATCAATACATAACTCTAAGAATCGACTAGAAGCATTCAAATATATTACATTTTACTTGAAATTAATGATTTTTTTATCGGGATGTCTTACTGAACTTCTTAGGGTACCAACTGACTTTTAACGCTGCAATGAACACGTAGGAATCGATGGAATTCGAATAGGAGAAACCTTGTGAATGGGTATACTGTTCACATTGTGTTTCTTTCCTGTATTGCATGAAACTGAGCACCAATCGCTAAAACTACCACTGTAATCTCGTAGTACATTCCATGAGCTTGATTTGGTGGGTGAATTACGCCATAATTCGAAGCGACGAGCCAGAACTGAGATGTTTATGGCACACACATTTCTTTCATTTTTCTGGCCATTTCCGGTCACATCAGGGCCGCCACCGGCCACCATTGGACAGAGGGTGGTCAGGCACACCGGCCGATGGCCTCCTTCTCATTGACGTCATTGGTTATTATGGGGAGGATTTGTAACTTTGTCATTTTTATAATTTGTGAAACCTTATGGGTATTTATAGTAAATTTTCTGAAAATTACCAAATAGCCTTCACGAAATTGTACTTTGGTCCAAGTCATTATACTCATTCAGAAATTTATATTTTGGAGGCCTTTTTGATATAAATTGTGAAAAGTGGTGAACACAAAAGTTGTTCTTCTTCGAAATAAATTTCCAACAAATCAAAAATAAGCTCAATCAGAATTCATATGTAATTTTTACAGTCGAAGCAATAAAAATCCACCATATATAAATATATAAAAATATGCGTAACCGATCTTTTCGAATTACACGATTTCCAAAGTAATAAAACTTCAATTTAAAATATTATGACCTATTTTTCAACACTTAAACTCTTATTCTCCAATATCATCTCATTCTGAGACCTTAACTTCAATTTGGGAACCTTTCAGAAGTATTCCGAAAATTCGAGAAATTACAGATTGTCATAATTTGTGAGTGGGAAAATTATGGACACGGAATGTGTTCCGTGATAGATATAACTGAACCTAGAGAGTCTTATTAAAAAATTATACTTTAGAGCATTACGGTAATTTATTACAAATAATATGGATTATTCATAGTGTTACACAAGCCTGGTATTTTTATATCTAATTCGTATATGTATAAGTAGACCTGGACACCGGTCCAGTTCGGTTCCGAACCGGAACCGAATCGACCGGTTCCCGGTTCCACGAGTGTGGAATCAAAATCGGACCGGTTAATTTCGGTTCGGTTTCGATTCCACACTTAAGTGGAACTGGAACCGGAACCGGAACCGAACCGTTCGGTTTCGATTCCGGTTCCGATTCTGATTCCATTCGGTTTTTTTTTAACTTTGTTTAAAATAAAAAAAAATTGAGATTGAAAAATTAATTTAAAATTATGAATTTGAATTTATATATAATACTTACATTAAATTACAAATAAAATTATTGTCCAAAAAAATTAAAAATTAAAATATTAAATTAAAGAGCATGAATTTAAATATTTAAAAACTTAAGTTGCTTATGTATCCTCCAGGGGTGAGAAGAATCAAAGCTCACGTAATTCCATTATAATTTTAAGATATTTCCCCATTGTAATTTTACAATTCTTTAATTACCAATCATTATTATCAGTGCATGTTGATCCTTCAGCTCCGGTTCCGCTTGCACTTGCAGATGCATTGTCGAACAAGTCTTCAAATTCACCGGGGGCATCTTCTTGTTGCCTCATATCAGCTCGGGTCCAATTATCCACACTTGCTGTTGCTTCTAGAGTGCTTGGATGTAATGAAGACCGTCTAACTTCCAATATATTGCCTTCTATGCTGAAGGCTTGCTTAACCAAAACGGTGGAAACAGGTGCTGCCAATATCTCATTAGTAATAATTGATAATAGAAGATATACATTTTGATGTCAGTTCCACCATTCAAGGATTTAAAAAATTTTACTAACTAAACTTTCAGTTGAAAACTCGAAATTTGTAGATAAATAATTATCTAATTCCGGGTTATTAGTCGTGTTATCCCTAGCTTTTTTATTTCGTTGTAGTAACCAATGATCATCTGCGCTAAGTCTTGTTTGCATTACGGGTTCGCTACTACTAGATTGTCCTACTGATTACAAGTTATATCTTCTAATATAATCATTAAATAAATCTATTAAATCAATTTTTATTTTAGCTATTATTCTTGTAATATCAATTTCATCTAATATTCCTAAATATCCATAGTAAGCTTGTAAAACATTATTCAAACCTTCTAATTTAAATCTACGATCAAAAACAGCAACAATAAGATAAAGTAAATGAATGTCTCTAAAAGAATGCAACCATTTTCATTTCATAACATTAATAGCTTCAAACAAAACAATATTATTAGGATTAGTACTTTCAACATGCTCATAGAGAGTACCAACAATATTCAAACTTTCAAGAATAAATAAATGTGTTGTAGGATAATAAACTTCGCTAAAAATATTTGTAGCATCATTAAAAACTTTTAAAATTTCTAAAATTTTATCAAAAATTTCCCATTGACTAGGAAAAAGTGTGATATGTTAAACATATTGAGAAAAAAAAATACATAATGCATCTTTGTATTGCAAAGCATAACATAAAAGAAAATAAGTTGAATTCCAACGTTTGGAACATCTCATGAAAATTTTATCGGTTTAATACCATTTAATTTATAAAATCTGGTCCATTCTCTCCTAACTTAAGAATATGACCAAATATAATTAAGTGTTTTTTTAATAGGATCAATGAAATGTGATAATTTTTCCAGACCATCTTGCACACATAAATTAAAGACATGACATGTACAACGAACATGAAAAAATCGACCCCTAAATTTGGTTAGCATATTTCTATTAAATCAGTGATTGATGCTGTACTTGCAGATGCATTATCAAATCCAATTGTTAAAATTTTACCTAATAAACCATATTCATCAAAAATTACTTTCATTATTCTATAAATATTTTATGTAGTATGTTGTTCATTAAAAACTCTAAATGCAATAAGTCATTTTTACATGTTCCATGATGAATCAATCCAATGACAAGTCACACCCATGTATGAGTGTGTTCGCCAATGGTCACTCCAAATATCAGAACAAATAGAAAGACGACCTTTAATATCTCTAAATATTTCATTTAGAATAATTTTACCATCTTTGTATAATTTAAAAATTTGACGTTTTGTTGTATTTCGAGTCATTCTACAAGCAGTAGGATTTAAAGCATTTTGAACGTATTTAGTAAAAGCAAGTTTTTCACCAAAACTTAAAGAAAGATGTGCTATATAAGTTAATTTAGCAAATTCTTCTCTATTTTTAGCATCAAAATATTTAAATAAATCTAAAGAACACACACCTCTACTAGATGATGCGTACCTGACCATTTGAGTGTGCGTCGTATCAAGTCCAAGTTCAACGGCATGATGTCTTTCCAGGTGCTTGTTAATATTGCCATATCCACCAGTAAATTTGTAAGAAACCCCACAATGGTTGCATACTGCTATTGGACATTCATTTGTAGTATCTAACTAAATGAAAATGAATTTTGAAAACATCTAAGGAACGAGACTTAACTTCTCTTCTCCGTGTACCGATACTAGAATTGCTCTCTTGGGTTGGCACATTTGACATTGTGTTCTCAGATGAGCTTGCCAATTGTTTTTTAAATTTTTTTAAAGACTTAGAGAATTGAGAATGATAAATTATAACTGTAGATGAGAGAATTGAGAATGAGAGAACCGTAGGAATTGAGAGAATTGAGAATTGAAAAATTAGTTTGTTGAAATAATGAAAAATGACCCATATTTATATATTTTAAGAATATTTTTGTGACACCTAAAATGCCCCTTAAATTAGCCGTTTTATTAATGTTATTTTGAGTAATTTGGGAAATCCCAATTTTTTTAATAACGTTGGGGTAGGGAGTGATAAGTGCATGAAATTGTAATTTGAACATCGCTAACTCGGCTTAATTATCATGTATTTAATCTTAATTAGAGTTTATTTTATGCTTTATTATTAGGGAAGCAATGAACATGAAGAATGGAGCAATTACGCGTGTTTCGGGATCTAACGAAAGCATCAGACGTGCGGGAAGAGTAGAACACAAGACGTGAAGAACCAGCAAAAGAAGCCAGCAGGCGTCGCGGCGCCTAAGTTTTTGGCACTGCGACGCCCTTACACAAAGTTGCTCCATACATTACTCCCGCGAGTTGGGCACCGAAGCCCCAATGTTTTGGCACCGTGGTGCCCCGGAAGAGTTTCTAAAGCTTATTTTGGTCATATTTTACGCATATATGGACTCTCGGACTTCTCTATATAAACCTAAGCTCGTCCTAAACCCTAAAAAGATAGAGATAAACAAGAGAGAACACACATCAAAGAGCCACAAACACAATTTCGAGAGAGAAGAATGAAGAACTTCAAGCCGACATGACGTCTCTCTAATCTATAAAGGCTGTATCTCTCTTATGCATGAAGAACTAATCTTCTGGGCAAAACTAAGGCTGAACTCTTGTATTTAAGTTTTTATATTAATGTTTTTGATTCCTAAATACTCTTAAACGTTTAACACAATTGATGTTTATTATTTTTTATTATCTTTCATTTCGTGAATCCAGAAACTGTGTTTATTCAACTTGCATATAGATTCAGTCATGTTTTTTCTATGTGTGATTGGGCAACCCGGTTGTGACTGGTAAAGTTGTTTTATGAGTTGCTCTTCTTCTGCAGTATTGCCTGAGGGTATATTGTCGACGTTAGATTGGTCATAACGATAACTTTGTGTGCTGTTAACATAGAGAAAAAAATCATTGATTAACTTAGAATTTAATATGTTTAGAATTGAATATCTTATGATTGTTGGTTTGGGATATGAAACCTTCAATTGAGTAATAACATGAATCAATAACTGAATATAGTGATTTGATACAAGAGTGATTCCCGACGCTTTGCAGCTTTTCTCTACTGATATTCTTAAAGTACTTTCCATAGTTTTTATCTTATATTATCAATTCAACCTTTCTATTTAATTACGTTGCTTCTAATATTTTGTTTATCTGAATTAGTTCCTTGTAACCATCTCTCTGAAGAATCGATACCCTAATTATACTGCGATAACCGCGAGTACTTTTTGGGCGTAATCAAATTTTGATGCCGTTGCCGGGAAGACGGTTTACAAGCAAAAGGAGAAGGTTTGCTTGGTCAACAACAAAAGTGGTAACTTCATCCCATATTTATTTATTTATTTATTTTAGTTATTTATTTTTGTTTAGATTTAGATTTTTTTTTAGTTTATTCTTTTTTATTTATTTTATTTCTTGGATTATTTGTGTTTAAGTGCATGCCTAGACTTAGGGATCAGTTGTGTAGATTTGTTAGAATAGAAAATGGAGATTCAAATTTAGATTCAGACAACATCTTTGAAAACCTTTTTGCTACACCGACTAGATCTAGCACACATACTATTAGTGAGTACGAGAGACCACCTATGAGGACTCTTGAAGAGTACCTCCGCCCCACTCACACAGCTACACCATCACGCATCATATTTCCTTCTAATGCACAACATATAGATTTTAAGCCTGGAATGATATATTATCTCCCAACCTTTCATGGTTTGGAGAACGAGAACTATTATGTGCACATTAGAGAGTTTTAAGAGGTTGTAACAACTTTCCATGATCGATTTGGGACTACCGACACAATTAGACTTAAGTTCTTCCCCTTTGTCCTTAAGGATAGAGCTAAAAGCTGGTTGTATTCTTTAAGACCTCGATCAATAGGATCATGGGGTGAGATGACACATGCATTCTTTAATAAATATTTTCCACACCATAAGATGAATGTCTTGAAAAGACAGATCTCTACATTCTCCCAGAGAGACAGTGAAACTTTTTATTAGACTTGGGAGAGATTTAAGAAGATGTTAGCTAGTTTTCCTCACCATGGATATGAGAGTTGGCGCCTAGTGAGCTATTTCTATGACGATCTAACCCCTAGAGAGCACCAATTCATTGAGACAATGTGCAATGGTGAGTTTAGCCGAAAGGAGTCTGATGAGGCATTAGAGTACTTAAATGACCTAGTTGAGAAATCTCACACATGGACTGGACCTAATGCCATGGATAGCACTGATATGACACACCTCACTCTTTCTAGCAGAGGCATACACCACTTTAGGGAAGATGATAGTCTTAAGGCACAAGTTGAGCTATTAACTAGACAGATAGGAACCTTAATGGCCAAAGATGGCAAGACTATGCATGTAGTAGCCGAGCTAGAACCTCACAAGGTATGTTTTGTGTGTAAATGGAGTGACCTTCTGGCCCAAGAGTGTCATTTATATGGTGAGATGAGGGAAACATATGAGGAACAATGCAATACCTTAGGGATATACAAGAAGCCTTATACACCATATTCAGATACCTATAATCCTAGTTGGCGGAACCATCCCAATCTTAGTTGGAAACAAGAGTCTTATCAGCCTACCCAGACATCACAACCCAAATGTTACAGTGCCCCCCCAGTATCACACACATGCCGTTCCTAGGAATTCCTTAGAGGATACTGTGCAAGTATTTATGGAAGCCCAGAAAAAACCAATCAAAGGTTTGAGTCGTTGATAGCTCAAGTAGTTGAAGACAATAAAGATATTAAGAGTCAAGTCTCTATGTTAACTAATGTCCTGAGTGTGCATGAACAAGGAAAATTTCCATCACAGGCTCAACCAAATCCACAAGGGCAACACATGGTGCATGCTGATCATGAAGCATCTAATGTAAATGTGTATATGCCATAATCACTAGGAGTGGTAAGGAGGTAGGTTTGTAGGACACCCCAACATTATAGGTGACCCCAATGATAGTAGTGTAAATACCCCTCCGAAAGAACAAGTGCCACATATCCCAGTTATAGTACTATTTCCTCAAGCACTTAGGCCCACAATGAGAGCTTCAGACCCAAATGGTGAGATCCTAGAATATTTAAAGCAGGTAAAAATCAATCTTCCTTTGTTACATGTGATAAAACAAGTTCCCACTTATGCGAAAGTTTTGAAGGATCTATGCACCATGAAAAGAAAACATCATGTGAAGAAGACTGCATTCCTAACAGAGCAAGCAAGTGCAGTAATTGAACAGAGGACTCCACCAAAATATAAAGATCCAGGATGTCCCACTATCAATTGCCACATTAGAACATCTGAGTTTGGTCAAGCTGTATTAGATTTAGGTGCTAGTGTTAATCTCATGCCATATTCAATCTATAAGCAGCTAGGGCTTGGAGAGATTAAACCTACATATGTAGTTTTACAGTTAGCTGGTCATTCTACCAGAACACCGTGGGGAGTAGTTGAGGATGTTTTAGTTCAAATTGAAAAATTTTACTACCCCGTTGATTTCCTGATCTTAGACACTCAATCTTTGGTTAACGTTGAGTCAAGAATTCCACTTATCTTAGGTAGACCTTTTCTTGCTACAGTTAATGCTCTTAACAATTGCAGTATTGGTCTCATGAAGTTAACATTTGGGAATATGACACTAGAGGTGAATATTTTCATGTTGAGAAACAACCATGGGATGATGATGAGTGCCACTACACATACTTGATAGACACACTCTTACCGGAAATAGCCTATGCACAACATGAATCTAACCCTCCCAAGTTGGGTCTGATCCCAAAGAACCGTAAAAAGAGAAAACAAAGAGTTAGTGATCACTTGAAGATGATACCTGGGAAGTTAAAAAGGAGGTTGAACCAATTGATAAAATCTCAGCCATTAGTAGACCCTATGGGTCAATGGATAAAATGCTGCAGCTGGAAAAAAATTCATTCTCATATCTTAATCACCAATGTCTGCCGAAGAAAAAGGAACATGGTCCTACCTGGTCCGTTACATGGAAGCCACCACGACAATTTGGGTTGTTACGTCTGGCTGAAGACATTGAACTTAGCGCTAGCGGGGAGGCAACCCTTACATCTGCATTTATTTTATTTTATTTTATTTTTATTTTCTTTACTTTAGTTTTATTTTATTGTATGCTAATTTCATGTTTATTAATTGCATGAGTATTTATGCAGGTGTTAGCGCAAGCCACACAGCCCGCACAACTAAAGTCTCACCAGCAGGAACCTGATCAACTCCATGCCTGGTAGTTTTGTTCCTCACTCCTTTTTCTTTATTTTTATCTGACATTGAGGACAATGCAAGTTTTAAGTGTGGGGGTGTACGCATGTAGCGATAATACCTGTTATTAAAAAAATTGTTTAATTTTTTTTATCCTTAATAGTAAATCATAAGTCCAATGATGATAATTGTTTGTCTTAGGATTAAATTTTAGAAATGATAAGTTCTTTAATGTACTTTTATCTTATGCCTTGAGTAGTTGATCTAGGTTAGACTCGTAAGCACTTAACTATAGGTTTTTAGCAGTGAAAACCTAGGTAGTTGGTAAAGTGGCTAGTTGAAGAAATTGCATGTCGATGAATGACCGTTTTCTTAGATGTATATCCTGATTTGCTAGTGTTATGATGTATGGTATAAATAAAAAGAGAAAGTCTTGAAAGAAAGAAAACAAAAGAAAAAGAAGAAATTAAACCACCTATAACCGATAAGAGTGAAGCTACCCATGGGCGAGTGTTAGGACCACCATGAGGAGAAATGCTACCTTAAAGGGTAGGTGTGTTGAAAAAAGAAAAGATTTTGAAAATAAAAAAAAAAGAGGAAAAAAAAGAAAAAAAATAATCATACCATACTAAGCACAGAAAGGCAAATACAGAGCGTATTTGAGATATCTAGGTTGGTTTGACCCATCAGATCCCAAATTTTTAAACGAAATCACTAAGTTGGCTTACCTAGGAATCAAGTTGTGAATGAACCTTTACATACACACACACACACTGTGAGTCTGGCTTAAATAATTTATTCAAGAACTTGGATTTGAGTTGCGTTGCGTACTTTGAAAGTTCTCTGATTTCATTACTAGGCATTCTTTGAGGAAAATAATATGTTTAACTATTGGGACTATTTCATTTTGTTTTTGCATGTTTGTATATGTTTTTAATGACGTTTGTGGGTGTCGTCGCTGTAAGCTCTCACAAGACTATAACTTGTCCATTAGGGGCACCTAGGGGTTTAAAGGCTCATTGCATACGCTAAATACAATCGTAATCCCTACGAAAGTGGCTTAGATATTTTTATTTAATTATTTCTTATTTTATTTTACGCTTGAATTGCTAAAGACTAGCAATAACCTGATTGGGGGTTGTGATAAGTGCATGAAAGTGTACATTGAACATCGCTAACTCGACTTAATTATCATGTATTTAATCTTAATTAGAGTTTATTTTATGCTTTGTTATTAGGGAAGCAATGAACATGAAGAATGAAGCAATTACACGTGTTTCAGGAGCCAATGGAAGCATCAGACGCACCCGGGAAAAGTAGGATGCAAGACGTGAAGAACCAGCAAAAGAAGCCAGCAAGTGCCGTGGTACCCAAGTTCTTTGCGCCGCGGCGCCCTCACAAAAAGTTGCTCCATACATTACTCCTGCGAGTTGGGTGTCGCAGCCCCTATTTTTTGGCGCCGCGGAGCCCCAGAAGAGTTACTGAAGCTTATTTTGGTAGTGTTTTATGCATATATGGACTCCTTGACTTCTATATATAAACCTAAGCTTGTCATAAACCCTAAAAAGACAAAGAGAAAAAAGAGAGAACACACATCAAAGAGCCACAAACACAATTTCGAGAGAGAAGAACGAAAAACTTCAAGCCGACATGAAGTCTATTCGATCTATGAAGGCTGTATCTCTCTTCTACATGGAGAACTAACCTCCTAGGCAAAGCTAAGGCTGAACTCTTGTATTTAAGTTTTTATATTCATGTTGTTGATTCCTAAATAATCTTAAACGTTTAACACAATTGATGTTTATTATTCTTTATTATCTTTCGTTTTGTGAATCCAGAATCTGTGTTTATTCAACTGACATATAGATTCAGTCATGTTTTTTTTCTTTGTGTGATTGGGGAACCCAGTTGTGACTGGTAAATTTTTTTTATGAGTTGCTCTTCTGCTGCAGTATTGTCTGAGGGTATATTGTCGACGTTAGATAGGTCATAATGTTAACTTTGTGTGTTGTTAACTTAGAGAAAACAATCATTGATTAACTTAGAATTTAATATGTTTAGAATTGAATATCTTCTGATTGTTGGTTTGGGATGTGAAACCTTCAATTGAGTAATAACAGGAATCAATAACTGAATATAGAGATTTGATACAAGATGGATTCCCGATGCTTTGCTGCTTTTCTCTACTAATATTCTTAAAGTATTTTCCATAGTTTTTATCTTATATTATCAATTCAATCTTTCTATTTAATTAAGTTGCTACTAACGTTTTGTGTAAGTGAATTAGTTCCTTGTAACCATCTCTCTGAGGAATCGACACCCCAACTATACTGCGATAACCGCGAGTACTTTTTGGGCGTAATCAGGGAGCCCAACGGCTACTAGCCATTGGGCTGTCCCCAACGGCTAGTAGCCATTGGGAATGGGTTGGAACCCTACAGTTCCAACCCGGTACCGGTTCGAACCCTACGATTCCAACCTGGTACCGGTTCGAACCCTACGATTCCAACCTGGTACCGGTTCGAACCTACTGTTCTTCAACTATGGTTAACCTACGGTTCATTTTTACAGTAGTGAAAATTCAAAGTTTGTCTAAGGTTAACCTACTGTTCCGACCCTGTGCGAAATTAAACAACTATTCAAAGTTAGAGTGAATATGGTTCTATTAAATAATCACCCTTAAGTATATGCAATTATGAATCAAAGAAAATATATCAAAGTAGTAAACAAAATCAACACGAATTTTATTGACGGAGTGGAAAATTTATGCGTGTAAAAAAATCACTCCGAGTATAGCCTATCACAAGAATCCAATATATGAGAAAACTTACAGCGACAATATAGGACCTATGGTGACAACTTTACCGATTGAATACCTCTATACTGTAATAACTTGAAGAACTTCCTGAGCCCACACCTAGTGGCCTTGTCCAAAACCACTAAAGTCTCTGAGTGGATCAATCCAGCGAACTCGCAATGTCGGAACTCCGACTACCAATCTTCCTCCTAGAGAACTCTGAAGGCTTGGGAAATTGGGTTAGAGTTGTGTCTCTGAGTTGATGGTCAATAAAGCATAAATATCACCAAAAGAAAGAGTACAAGGAAACCAAAAAGGTATTCTAGGTGAATTATCAAGAAGGTTGAAAACAAACAATGTTGTAGCTCAGAATAATGTGTTACCAACAATTGATAAGGTGGCTCTATGTTTGTTTTGTTGGACAAAATGACCCATAGCGTCACTATTTGCACAGATCATTGTGTTGTTGTAGCAAATTAACTATGTGACAAGGAAATTGCACTCTCATCATTTGTGATTAGATCACCATAGATATATAAATGAAGAGAGGTCCCTGTGATTAGTTCCTGGATTGAGAATGATATGAGACAATATTAGTCCCCGAAGGATTAATCATTAAATATCCCTAGCCGGAGTATTATCGAGACTGGACATCGATAATGCGGAATAGGCTAGTATTGCACTTGTGTGCGTTGTGAGGGCACAACGGCATAGTTCTCATATATATAAGTATCGGATACTTGTGCAAGTGCGATAGGAGGTCGTGTTTCACCGATGGTACGGGAAACAGCTTCGCTCTGGATAGACCCCTCGGAATCCCATTGGTATTATGACTATGTGTCTATGGGAGGCCGAAATCAAGGTAGGTGTGTATAGTCTTAACCTGAGACTTACATCGCTAATACTTACGATAATCGATAGACTTTGGTCTTGGTGGTACAGGGCTTTAACCGGTTCTGCGTACACCACTTCTGGGTTTATCAGAGAGTCGTAGTGTATTGGGTGTGATGTCAAGACGGAAGTATCACTTCAGTCATAGTGGAGATGATGTCACGCAGGATACGGTACTAGTGCTCTTGAGTGTTGCGCAACCAATCGGGATATTGTGACCAGGTCATGAATATCCGATTATAGAGACTATGTTACCAGACATCCGACATGTGCTTCGGACGGGGCAGACACTTATCCAGCCCCAGCCCTAGCACGTGACTATCCGATACTGGGCCGATATACACAATACAATTGGTATACTACGTTTGATACAGATCTTGAATATTCTTATAAGAATATGTCCGGAGAATTGGGAAGACTTGGTGCTTTGCTAGAAGCCAACCTTGTCTAGTAAATCGGTAAAACGTAGTACTTGGTACTCACGTGTTCGGATAGTCCGATGACCGATTTGACTGCCAACATATCCGGGGATCTCATGGGTCGCTTCCCAAAGATTCACCGATGACATATGACTCGCACTTTTATTAATCTGGGATTAATATGATGAGAGAGAAAATTAATCTGGGATTAATTACAGAGATATTTTATCTGGGATAAAATATCAATTTAAAGAGAGAGAGAGAATGATTAATTTTGAATTAATCGATTAATTAATATATTTGATATATTAAACGAAATTGGATTTCGACGCGGAATTAAAATTAGATTTTAATTCGGGCGAGCGAATTAATTTAGAATTAATTCGTTAGCGACGTGAATAGTGATTTCGCTAGGCGTAATCATTTAATTACGACGCGACGGAAAATTCGTTAATTTAGAATTAGCGAATCCGAGCCCGAGATTATTTACGAGCGCATTCGCATTTCGAATTCGAGCGCGGCTCGTCAAATCAAGCGTCAAATCATTAGTCGCATCAAGCGTCAAATCACTTGTCACTTTGAGTGATGTGACTTGACAACTTGATTGAGTTGACTTGATGTGATGAGTGATGTGTGTGGTTGGCAATTAAAGCCAAATGTCTGTGAAATGAATTTCAAATGAAATTCATGTGTATTAGATACACAAATCACACACAAAACCGTGAATCACATTTTCCCTCCTCTCTCTCCTCTTCTTCTTCCTCTCTTCACTCACGTTTTTGTTGTTTATGAGAGGCAGTGAACTGCCGACTTTTAAGAAGCAAAAATAGAGGGAAGCAAGTGTGTTTTGTGGCAAAACAAGAGTTCTAGCACACTCCGGGATCAATGCGAAGGTGATAGGGAAGTTTACCCATGAGCCGGGATTCAAATTCTTGTTGAAAATGGCGCAAAACAGAAGCCAAATCTGCAGCAGTGGGCGCACATTGCAGTGAGGCAGTGAGCAATTTTTGGCGTCTTCGTGGCCTCCGCGTCGCTCAACCGATCGATGTAAGTATTCCGCAACTTTCGTCGTTGTATTCACTTGTGTATCATGCTTGAGTTTTGATCTTGGGACCTATAGAAACTCCAACAATGGCATCAAGAGCTTAGGTTAAAAGCATGAAAAAGTTAGGGCTAAAATTTGGGCAAACTTGATTTTGAGCATGATAAATTAAATTGGATGGATTTGTATGCTTAATTGTGTTTGAATTGAAGATTGATTGGGTCAATTTCAACAAATTGTGATTGGATCATTTTTTCCCCAAATTACTACCTTGGCCGAAAATTGATGATGATTTAATGTCTTGGGATTTTTTGATTTTTGACAATTGGATGTGTTGGAAATCATTCGGGAATATGATTTGATGTCGATTGCGGAATCAATTGGATTGAATTCGAATCGGACGAAAAATCCCCAAATTGCCAAGTATGTCATAAAGCTTGAAATTGGGTAAAATTGATTTAAGCATGCAATTATGAAATTGGATGATAAAGTATGCTTGAATGTATTTTAATTGATGATTGGTTGGATCAATTTGATTAAATATTGTTTGGAACAAATTTCCCCAAAATGCTTATGTTGGCCGAATAGTAACTTAGCCCTAAAGTCTTGGAATTTTGATTTTTAATTCATTGGATGAGTTAGAATCAATTAGGATGTTGATTTAATGTCGATTGTGGGATTAATTGGATTGAAACCAAATCGGATATAAAATCCTCTCCTTGGCCGAGACTTAAAGAGCATGTAATGGGTTTGATTTTAATCAAAATGTGTTGGACATATGATGATGATAATGTGCATGATTAATTAGCCTAATTTGTGTTTTGGAAATAAATGATTTGGGTGATTAATTATGTTAATGCACTTTAGTTAATTAAAGCATGAAATTTGGAATTTTTGTGTTTTAATTAATTGGGCCAATTTTGTGAAATTGGGCTTGAATGTTGTTAGTGGGCTTATTGGGCTTTGTTGTACAAAGTTGGGTTAAGGCAAATTGGATTGGATCCAATTGGGCCCAAAACCGCATCCATAAAGCCCAAATGCGACTTAATGGACCTTTAAAGTTTAATTGGGCCTGATGGGCCAAGATTAATTTATAGGCTTATGGGGTAACTCCCGGATTGGATTTGGTTATTCGTTTTGACCCGAGTTGACCAAAAGTCCACGCCTTAAGAAATTAATTAAAGCCCATTAGACTTTAATTAAATTAATATTGGATATTAATCGGTCTTTGAGACGCGTTACGATTAAATTTGGAATTTAAGTCGTAAAGGTTTATTAATAAAATAAAGTGTAATATTTAATTTGAATTAAAGTGGATTAGTATTAAATACATATTAAATTGGATTTAATTATGTAGTTTAATTTATTCGGGAATTCGTACTTTAAGTACTTATTCGCAAAAACGAGTTTGACTCGAACAAAATCAAATCGTTGTTTGAACATTGGATGATAACTAATAATCAGATTTATTAATTGGATTAGATTGATTGATAACATGCTTGAGTGAATACATGGTTGTGATGCATGAATAATGTATATCGGATGGATATTAGATGGGTGGGGCAATTTTAGAAATTGTTGTAATAAATTCGATTTATTAATTGGACCTGCGTGTCCAGCCTTATCACCTCCTATTCTTTGTATTCTCTTCTCACCTATTCCCCTCAATGGAAATGAGGTTTCTTTAGAAGTGTATGTAACGGGTAGAAGAAAATTTTTGTGCTAGCGGGAGAGAGAAAGTGAGAGATTTGATCTAGGATCAATGTGTAAAATATCCATCCGCATATCATTATTATTTTATCATATGCGCTTTATTATGTGTTTAGAATGCATGTTTAAGGGTGTATGATGATGAGACCTTAACAAAGATAATAAATTGGTTGCCAATTTGCACGCGAAACCCTCATCAAATATCATGCGTCTTTTCCTTCCATTGAGTGATTCTTGCTCAAGATCCTAGATGGCATGGGTTGTTGGCCAAAGTCAAGCCCTTGTCCGTCGAAGATGTGTTTGAATCACGAGGCTTTGTTCCATATTGGTGTCTTGTCCAAGTTGTGGTTTGTTGGCCAAAGTCAAGACCACTTCTTGTCCATCGACATTGATTACGAAGCTTTCCATGGTCAATGGGTCCACGCTTGACTGGGATCACTAGGTTTGTTGTGCCAAAGCCAAGGCCTAGTTGATTCAGAGGAAATAGGTTAGGGTATATATTGGATATATAGGCATATATATGATATATGTTAGGACTTGGATGTCCACCTACTGGATCTAGGAATTGGATTGGATCCAATTGATCTTAGAGATCTACCTAGTTAATTATCATACAATTTGTTGGCCAAAGTCAAGATTGTGTGATATTTAACGGGATCCTAGCCCACTAGGAAACACGGTTTCCCGAGTACTCGACAGAGGGTTAGAGGCTCGACGAAAAATAGTGGGAGGCAAGAATTGAATTTGCAATACTCGTTCAATTACTCGCCATACGCGCTCATTTAAATTATTTCGTCATTAGATTAAATGTTAGTTGGACTAATATTTAAATTGTTGTTTTAATAAACAGTTGGACTGTATTATACTTGATTATATATAATTGGATTATATTAATCAATATATTTGAATTAATTAATTTCAGTTTACAGTTGATTTTATAATTGGATTATAGTAATCAATGTAATTGAGGTTAATTAATTTGGATTATATTTGATTATATAGTTGGACTATTATAATCATTATAATATATTAGTACCACTAATCGTTGATTAAATAGTTGGACTATGAATTGAATCAAGATAATTGAAAAGTTGGATATTTAAATATAATCTGGGATTAAAATATTTTAAATGATTTAATTTTCAAATTGGGAATAATAATAGGTTACTTTATTTGATAAAATAACTTATTATACCTTACGCCCAAAATTAAGCAAAATAAGTAGAGCATAAAATCTTTGGAAGATTTATGTGATGATGACTTTAATGCTTAATTTAATATACTTGTCATAAATCTAATTTTAGATTTAAGAAGTATTAAAATTGCAATTTATAATTCTTGGAGAATTAATTGACTATTCTAGAGGAGATAAAGTCAAAGTTTGCAATTGGGCATGTAGCACGAGGTGCACATCGTTTCGATATTCTAAAACCCAAGGCTTGGCCTAAGGTTCCTAAAATATTGAAAAGGATAATTGACATATACCAAAGTGACTACCATTTGGATATGGAGACACGAAGGAATTAAAGAAAGGGCAAGGCTCTGACTTTAAAATATTTGTCAAAGTTATGTTCACAACTAGTATTGAAATTAGATTTTAAATACTTAGTGTGGTACATAAATATATGTATTGATGTTCAGAATCTGCTTTGAGCAGGATACTGACTTCAAGCTGAGATTGCTCTGCGAATCGGAAACGGGACGAAAGTGCTGTTTCGACCGTAGATACCTAAGTTTAGGAACTACCTTTTGGGTGTGTACTTAAATTAGGAACTGTTATAATGTAACTAGTTTGACTAGAGACATTATCTCTATATCAGTGTTTCCATTGTGGATAAACCTTTATATTCTAGAACACTCAGTGTTTCATTATATAAAGATGATACTGAGATAAACACATTAGATGTGAATAACAGAATTTATATTTTGAATATAATTAAAATCTCAAAACATATAAAATGACAAATAAATAGCTCAAATTGATTTGATCAAGTAGAGACTTATTTGTGGCATTGTTGTCTAGGACAGAATTAAACAAGACTCGTATATCCGCACTTTTGAAGAGTGGGTACTAGGACTGATTTGACTATTCAATAAAGTCTACGAATCTAGTTTTGTTAGGTAAAGTACCTAAAACACTGTTTACTTGGTAATAGTATAAATGCCACCGATCTGTTAGCCCTATTCATGGTGAAGTTAGTGGGCCCATATCTAGCTAGGCTAGATGTGAACATGAATGTTTCGTGACCTTAACGGATGTGGCATCACGTTATGGTTATGTTTTCTTTTGAAGAACACAAATCAGAAACTTTTAGAGTTTCGACACGAAATAGACAAACAGATCGGCTATAGTATTATACCGTCACGGTAAGACCGTAATGGAAAATACTTAAGCAATAAGTTTCTTATATACTTGAAAGAGTATAGTATTCTTTCAAATGAGGACTCCTCCCGGAACACGTCAAAGTGACGGTGTGTCCGAACAGATTAACCGAATCATGTTAGACATGATAAGGCTAATCATGAGTCGCTCTGAGCTACCATTTCCTTCAACGGATAAGTTTTAACAGTGCAATAACTTATTTAGAATAAAGTTCTATTAATAATTTGTTTGACAAATATCATATTAGATATGAACGGAAAGAAACCGGGGTTCTCATTCCTGACCATTTGGGATGCTAGGCATATGTTTGGATATACCAAACTAAAACCTAAATTGGATAAGTGCCAAATTGGTTATCCTAAAGGAAACCATAAGTATAGTACTTATAAATCTCACATGAGAACAATATGATTGTTGCTCACCATGTGGTTTTCCTAAGAGGAATACCGATATGCAGTGGTAAGTGGGAGGATAGTAAAACTCGATGAAAATCGGAGTAATACTATTCAAGGCACCTATTCCTAATGGAACATAAATAGTTCATCAAGGATGAAACTATTCCATTAATCTTCGAGTACACAAGAACCGCGTAGATCGGAGAGAGTCAGAAAACAACCTGGGGTATGGGTTTCTGATCTCACCTCATAAAGATGTTAATCTTTTAAGGTATACCAACTGATTACGTATGAGGTAGTGATACAAGGTATCGACTCCCTATTATGACAAAGTGTCATGAGTCCGAAATGGATTCCATGTATATCAACAAGTTTGGATACTAGTTGATGTACCATAAGACATTGTGCCTATTGGTACTTTATAAGTCTTCAAGGAAGACATACATGGAGGGCAACATACCAACGTACTAAGCTAGGCTTGTAAAGAAAAGGTAGAGTTATCAACATTGTGTTGATTCCGACGAAACCTTTTAACTGTTGCCACGGTTAATCCATTTGGATAATGCTTGCTAAAGCTGCGTGTTTCATTTATGAAATATGACAGCTTTACGGGAAAATCGCTTTCCTGAAAAGGAAACCTTTTGGAGGATTCTTACAACATCTTGACGATTTTGTATAACCGACAAACAAGGTTTGCGGGTTATTCGATCCATGTTTGGATTGAAGCAAGCATAGGTTCTAGGAATTGTCGTTTTGATGTAATCATAATGGTTTATGACTTATTCAAAACGAAATGATTCTTGTGTATATAAGGAGGTTAGTGGGAGCGCACTGACAGTGAAATTCCCAATAAAGCAATTGGTGAAAGCTTGGTTTTCATAGATATTCTTTCATAGAAATTCTCCGTAGAATTCTTGGGAGTAACAACCTTTATTCAAAGAATAAAGATCTACTGGGCTAGATTTGGAGTTGTTAACACTCTCTGAGAAATTGTACATTGAATAATGTACGTAACCTGATTGTGACTCCATATGCTTTGAGCATATGGAGTCACAATCAGGACAATCCAAGTGATAGTCACTGGATTGAAGTTAAGAACATCTGTTAGTATCTTAGAGAACTAAAGATGCTGTCTTAAATTATGGAGTAGGAGAACTTGAAGTGACTAAGATCACTGCTGCAAGAATCCAAACCGGTAAATACTGCGGTACTATAAAGTTTGAATAACGGGACAGTAAGCTGGAAATATTCCGAGCAAGATAACTGTTGCCGAATAAACAACAAATGCGGATTATTGCTGCAGCTGAGGCAACAATAGAAGCCATTTGGATCGATAATAAATCTAATTAGATTAGATATAGTTCTTTTAGCAGCTGAGCTAGGCGTTAGCACAGGCTAAGGAATTAAAGGTCTCATCGACGATCCAGATATATACTTCTATATTCATCTGATTCGTTCGGATCATACATCGTGGCGATGTGATGATCGTATAAATCGCGTCAAACGATAATCAAACAAATCCGCTGACGAAACCCTTTCCTCAGCAATTTGAGCGAACCGTACATAGTTCGGGTGTGGGACACTTGAGTGACTCGCTACGTGCCAAGTGGGAGATTGTTGGACAAAATGACCCATAGCGTCACTATTTGCACAGATCATTGTGTTGTTGTAGCAAATTAACTATGTGACAAGGAAATTGCACTCTCATCATTTGTGATTAGATCACCATAGATATATAAATGAAGAGAGGTCCCTGTGATTAGTTCCTGGACTGAGAATGATATGAGACAGTATCAGTCCCCGAAGGATTAATCATTAAATATCCCTAGCCGGAGTATTATCGAGACTGGACATCGATAATGCGGAATAGGCTAGTATTGCACTTGTGTGCGTTGTGAGGGCACAACGACATAGTTCTCATATATATAAGTATCGGATACTTGTGCAAGTGCGATAGGAGGTCGTGTTTCACCGATGGTACGGGAAACAGCTTCGCTCTGGATAGACCCCTCGGAATCCCATTGGTATTATGACTATGTGTCCGAAATCAAGGTAGGTGTGTATAGTCTTAACCCGAGACTTACATCGCTAATACTTACGATAATCGATAGAATTTGGTCTTGGTGGTACAGGGCTTTAACCGGTTCTGCGTACACCACTTCTGGGTTTATCAGAGAGTCGTAGTGTATTGGGTGTGATGTCAAGACGGAAGTATCACTTCAGTCATAGTGGAGATGATGTCACGCAGGATACGGTACTAGTGCTCTTGAGTGTTGCGCAACCAATCGGGATATTGTGACCAGGTCATGAATATCCGATTATAGAGACTATGTTACCAGACATCCGACATGTGCTTCGGACGGGGCATACATTTATCCAGCCCCAGCCCTAGCACGTGACTATCCGATACTGGGCCGATATACACAATACAATTGGTATACTACGTTAGATACAGATCTTGAATATTCTTATAAGAATATGTCCGGAGAATTGGGAAGACTTGGTGCTTTGCTAGAAGCCAACCTTGTCTAGTAAATCGGTAAAACGTAGTACTTGGTACTCACGTGTTCGGATAGTCCGATGACCGATTTGACTGCCAACATATCCGGGGATCTCATGGGTCGCTTCCCAAAGATTCACCGATGACGTATGACTCGCACTTTTATTAATCTGGGATTAATATGATGAGAGAGAAAATTAATCTGGGATTAATTACAGAGATATTTTATCTGGGATAAAATATCAATTTAAAGAGAGAGAGAGAATGATTAATTTGGAATTAATCGATTAATTAATATATTTGATATATTAAACGAAATTGGATTTCGACGCGGAATTAAAATTAGATTTTAATTCGGGCGAGCGAATTAATTTAGAATTAATTCGTTAGCGACGTGAATAGTGATTTCGCTAGGCGTAATCATTTAATTACGACGCGACGGAAAATTCGTTAATTTAGAATTAGCGAATCCGAGCCCGAGATTATTTACGAGCGCATTCGCATTTCGAATTCGAGCGCGGCTCGTCAAATCAAGCGTCAAATCATTAGTCGCATCAAGCGTCAAATCACTTGTCACTTTGAGTGATGTGACTTGACAACTTGATTGAGTTGACTTGATGTGATGAGTGATGTGTGTGGTTGGCAATTAAAGCCAAATGTGTGTGAAATGAATTTCAAATGAAATTCATGTGTATTAGATACACAAATTACACAAAAAACCGTGAATCACATTTTCCCTCCTCTCTCTCCTCTTCTTCTTCCTCTCTTCACTCACGTTTTTGTTGTTCATGAGAGGCAGTGAACTGCCGACTTTTAAGAAGCAAAAATGGAGGGAAGCAAGTGTGTTTTGTGGCAAAACAAGAGTGCTAGCACACTCCGGGATCAATGCGAAGGTGATAGGGAAGTTTACCCATGAGCCGGGATTCAAATTCTTGTTGAAAATGGCGCAAAACAGAAGCCAAATCTGCAGCAGTGGGCGCACATTGTAGTGAGGCAGTGAGCAGTTTTTGGCGTCTTCGTGGCCTCCGCGTCGCTCAACAACCGATCGATGTAAGTATTCCGCAACTTTCGTCGTTGTATTCACTTGTGTATCATGCTTGAGTTTTGATCTTGGGACCTATAGAAACTCCAACATGTTTATAGGAATGGTAGAGGTATGGTTTTCCTTGTGCAAAAATGGCTCAAAAACGCATTCAAAATAACCCAGTTTTGCACAGTCATTAAAATGCCAAAAGAACGGGTGACGAACTTGACCAGTTCTGTAAAAAATTCAACATCCTGACGAACGCATAACAGACGTGAAGCCTTTAGAAGATTTCGTTCAAACACAATGAAGAACGTGGCTTGAAAGTTTGATCTCTGAAAGCTTTTGTTTGAACGTCCACTCAAATGAACAACGAACGCAAAACGTTCGAACCCAAACAAGAACGCACCAGGAACGCAAACCCTAAGAACTTCATATAATGTCATCCAAATACTTGTCCAATAGCACCGAGTTCTTCAAGACTCATTATAACTTAATTGAACTTATTTTGTTAAGGACATTGCTAACAAACATGGAACTAACAATCTCTCCATTTGGCATTCCGTGAAAAAATCACCTAATACAAAGACTATGGTAAAAGCCCAAAAATAAAATAACCAACTACCCACCATCAAGATAGTGAATTATTACAATATTGATTGGTCTAATACCTAAACAAATAGTCTTGAAGTCGACGCCATCACAACCATTAATTCTTCACACCTGAAAAATCCATAATCAACAAGATACCATGAAAAGTAAATCGAACATAAAGAGAAGAGAAAACAAAAATTAAAAATTCTCATATATTAAAAACAACAACAAAAATGGATACTAAAATCAATACCTATTCCCTTTTTTAGATACGAAATAACAATGGGTAAAAATAACATATCAAGATACCAAATAAAAGTCACATGCAAGAGAAAACAAACCGAACTTACTTCCCCTCACTAACATCCCTACTCAGTTAGAAAAATGAACACACGAGAAGTAAAAACTTAGAAATATGCAACGCAAAAGAATGGTATTCGATAACATGAAGCACACACAAGCACAAAATGAGTTAAAAATTATCAAAAAAGTAAAAAATGACTCAAAAAACACATCAAACAAGTACAATGATACCCAGTAAGTATTCAACTATCATGACAAGAGATAAAATGCACTATATTTGGTCATGCTAAATAATACATGCATGTATATGATGTAAATACCAAAACACATCAAGCTTTTGTATGAAAAATAAGTGCACAAGAAGTCAAGGCTTAAAACCTTATTTTATGAGCGGGATAAAGCTACAGAAACCATATCTCATGAAATACCAAGTCCACAAAAAATAGGCGTTCAAACCCAGCACTACAAGGACCTGAAAATAAGCATAATTAGTTACATGCTATAGTATTCTCCCCTAAATATGATGAGCTCATAAATAAAAACTCTTTTGATTGAAGGGTTTTTGCCCTTATCTTTTGAATTTTGCCTATTGGCTATTTTGGACTTGAGACCCATTTAAACTATTTTCTATCTTTGTTTTACTTTTATAAGGGGATAACATAAGATCATCTAATCAAAGGTCACACTATTTAGTGAGCTAAATATGACAGAGATTGGGATGACATTCCAAAACCTCTTACATGCGACCAAGCCTCAAGACATAAGAACGTGTATGTGAGATGCAAGTACAAGATATGCTAAGGGTTTCCATCACACATACTCATGCAAATAGAGCATCAAGAAAAATAAAAGCACATTACATATGCATAAACATATATCTTACATATCATGACCTCATCCACATGCTCTTTCAAAGTATCAAATCTTTTTGGTCTTTTTTATTTTATATATATATATTTACAATTTTCTTTTTGACCCTAAATAATTAAAGACTCAACAAGGCTTGCCATTATCCAAAGGTACGTGGAGCTGTATCCCGAAGCAAATCATACTACAATCTATTCAGAATCGCCTATGGAATTTATGGTCGAGTTTCCATCTTATATACTAATGGACATATAACAAAAACACACACCCATATGAAGAAAATAAAATACATGCAGTCGAGCAATCACATAAAACACACGCACACCCATGTAATGGGGAAATACGAATGAAACATATAAGGTGAGACACATTGAAGTGCAATCTTATCACATCTTTTTGGATCAAGGCATTCAGAAGTTGCTGGGAATTCATCTAGCTTCCTCACCCAAACTTTCTTAGGAGTCTCATTCACTTGAGAACTCATTGTCAACAATGCAAGTTTCTCACCAATGAATTGCGTCTATTTAGCTAGTGCACAAACTTGACGAACTAGATTCGATGACTCAAATATAGGCTAAACATGCTTAGGCCTTTTTTTTGCATAACAAGAAGAACTTAAACCTAATGTGTCCTGACTTGCCACAGTGATGGAAAATAGACACAAACCTCGGATGAGAGGGAGGTTTACCAGCAATACCTATAGATTGAGGTTGGGTCAAAAGACAAGAAATAATGTATGTGTTATTATGATATTCATCGACTAGTTTGGACATTGACGTCTTCTCATAACTAGACTCAATAAAGTATATTTCTTTCTTCTCATTGGAAGACATGCCAATCTCTAACATATGGTCTAGTTTCTCAATCTTACTACGGATATCTGGGTTCTAGTATTTCAAGTTCAACTTCTATGAATTTGACTCTATCAACAAGTCATTTATTCCTCCCCTCAAGGTCATCAATAACTAAAAGGCTATTGTCATGCTTGGCTTGAACTTCATTCTTTTCTAGCTTAGTTTCCTTAAGCCTCTTACTGACCTCAACATTTATCTTCTTGATACCTAGGCTCTCATAAATAGTTCATTGTAAGTTACCTAAAGATCATCCTCATCTATTGAGTCATTATGAGATAATTCTGAAACATTATCTACATTATTAACAATATATTCTCTCTCACTTGTCACATTAACAGTAAATGCAATAAAATTACTCTTATTCTTAGGAGACTCATCAGAACTATAACCATCTTCTGAATCATTAAGTGAGACTGCCACAGCTTTCTTACCCTTAGATTTTAGGTATGTGGGACATTCATACCTAATATGCCCAAAACCTTCATAATCATGTCAATGAATAGCTCGAGGTTTGTTATCTTTCTCCACTATAGACTCTTTTATATGACGACTATTATCTCTAGGTTTCTTATCACTTTTCCTATTAGTAGCATGATAATTTTTCTTCAACTTAAAGAGCTTCTTGAATTTTTTCACAAATATAGTCATATCAGTATCTGCGAGAGCATCAGCCTCATCATCATTGGATGAATCACGAATAACTTCCTTCACGATTTTCATTGCTTTGTTCTTAGGCTTTCTATAACTAGTAAGTTTTCTCTCATACACCTTAAGTATTCCTACGAGATCCTCTAGTTTTAGGTGATCTAAATCATTACTCTATTCAACAACAGTGATATTAGGCAAAAACCTGTCAGATAGAGATCTGAGGATTCTATAAACTATCTTATTAAAGAGAATAGTCTCACCTATACTGAAGCTATAATTAACAATGTCGTTAATCTTACCGTAAAACACATCAAAAGTCTCTTCCTCTTTCATCATGTCCGTTTCAAACCTAGTAGCAAGCTCGTGGAGTCTATCATTTTTAACAAATAGTGTCCTTTTATGCACAGTCGGAATGATGTCTCATGCATTCTTGGCTATTTCACAAAAAGAAATTCTTCTAAATTATGTGGAGAAAACAACAACATAAATGGAATTAATGGCTTTGTTGTTCCTATTAGTCACAAACAACTTATATTTGGTCCAAGTAAGTTTATATTTAGGGTAAGAGACCCCATTAACCATGACTACGAGAGGTTTTCACCCATACTCCATTTACATCCATACTTTCTCATCTGGGGATTTGAGGAACGCTTTCATACGAACATTCCAATGAAGATACTATATCCTATAAAAAATGAGGGGCAATTTAATGGTTGACTTCTATCCATAGGAAAAGGGTCAAGGATCAAGCTCAGGCTCTGATACCACGTTAAAAGTTGAAGTTTGTCTAAGGTTAACTTAATGTTCTGACCCTGTACAGAATTAAACAAATACTCTGATATAAGACAAGTCAAATTTAGGGCGACTATGGTTCAATTCTACAATCACCCTTAAGTCTATAAAACTATGAATCAAAGCAGTAAAGAAAATTAACGCAAGAATTTTATTGACGAAGTGGAAAACTCATGCGAGTAAAAAAAACTCCGGTTATAGGCTACCACCTGAATCTACTATATATGAGAAAATAAATAGCGATGGTATATAACATATGGTGAAAACTTCACCGATTCAAATACCTCTAGACCGTGATAACTCGAAGAACACCTCAGATCGCACCAAGTGGCCTTATCCAGAACCTCTGAAGTCTTTGAGTGGATCAACCCAACAAACTCATAATGCCGAAACTCCAACTACCAATATTCCTTCTAGAGAACTTCAAAGGCTTAAGAAATTAGGTTAGGGTTGTGTTTCTGTATTGATGGTTAATCAAGGATCAATATCACCAAAAGAAATAAGACAGAGAAACCAAAGAGGTCTTCCAGGTGAATTGTCAAGAAGGTTGAAAACAAACATTGATGTAGCTTAGAATAACGTGTTTCTAACAGTTGATAAGGTGGCTCTATATTTATTTATATAGATAGGGTTTTCCTTGTACAAAAATGGCTAAAAAATACATCCAAAATAACCTACTTATGCACGGTCCTTTGAATGCCACAAGAACGCGTGACGAACTTGAGTAGTTCTGCAAAACCATTCGAATTTCCTGATCAATGTGAAGCCTCTGGAAGATTTCATTCGAACCCAATGACGAACATGACTCGAATGTTTGGTCTATATAAGCATTTTTTCAAACGTCCACTCAATCGATCCACAGACGTAGAGTGTTCGAACCCAAATAAAAAGGCACCACGAGCTCGAACCCTGACAGCGTCATCTGATGTCATCGAAATACTTGTACAATTGCACTGAGATCTTCAAGACTCAATACAACTCAATTGAACTTGTTTTGTTATGGACATTGCCAACAAACATAGAACTAACAATCTCTCCCTTTGGTATTCCATGACAAAATCACATCATACAAAGTCTATGATAAAAGACCCAAAAATAAAATAACCAGCATCCATCATTAAGACAGTGACTTATTGTAATATTTCTATATCTAATACCCAAACAAATAGTTTTGAAGTCGACACCATCACAGCCATTAATTCTACTCACCTGAAACATCCACAATCAATAAGATACCAATGAAAAACAAAAGGAACATAAAAAGTAAATAAACTAAAAATTAAAAATTCTCGTATAATAAAAACACAAAATAAAACAAAAATTGATAATTAAATCAATACTTACTCCCCCTTGTTGTCACAAAATGATAATAGGTAAAAATAACATATCAAGATACCAATTAAAAGTAGCATGCAAGAGAATATGCAAACCAAACTTGCTTCCCCTCACTAACAGCCCTACTCAGTTAGCAAAATAAACACATGAGAAGTAAAAACTCAAAAATATGCAATGTAAAAAAAATATATGCGATGACATGAAGCACACACAAGCACACAATTAGTTGAAAATAATGTCAACAAAATAAGTAAAAAATGACTTAAAATAACACTTCAAGCAAATACAATGATACCTATTCGGTCATCAGCTCTTTATGACATGTGATAATATGCACCATTTTTGGTCATGCTAAATAATACACACATTCATATGACGTAAACACCAAAGCATAAAAAGCCTTTGCGTGAAAATAATTGCACAACAAGTCAAGACTTAAGACCTTATTTTATGAGAGGGACAAAACCACACAAACCATAACTCATGAAATAACATGTCCATAAAATAAGTATTCAAACCAGCACGACTAGAACCTGAAAATAAGCAACATTGATTGCATGCTATAATATTATCCCCCTAAATGTGATCAGCCTATAAATAAAAACCATTTCAAGTGAAAAGTTTTTTCCATTACCTTTTGAATTTGACCCATTGCCTCCTTTTCACTTGAGACTCATTTAAACTGTTTTTTTTATTTGCTTTACTTTTACAAGGGGATAACATAAGGTCATCTAGTCAAATTTCACACTATTTAGTGAGCTAAGTATGACAAAGATTAGACTACCAGTATAAAAACTCATATATGCAACGAAGCCTCAAGATATAAAAAGTTGTATGTGAGATGCAAGCATAAGATATACTAAGGGTGTCCATCACAAATTCATGCACATAGAGTAAGACCTTATGCATATTTTTTTACATGCTCTTTCAAATTCGAAAATCCTTTGGTATTTTTCATTTTATAATTTTTTTTGGTATTTTTCTTTTTAACCCAAAATAATAAAAAACACAACAAGACTTGTCATTATCCAATGGTACATGAAGTTGTATCCCGAGTTTAGATTATACAACCGTCCATTTGGAATCGGCTATGAAATTTATGTTCGGGTTTATATCCTATATACAAATGGACATATAACAAAACACACACCTATATGTAGTGAAAACAAAAAACATGCAATCACATAAAACACATGCGCACATACATGCAATGGGGAAATACGATGCAACATCTAGGTAGAACACACTGAAGTGCAATCTCATCATGCCTTTTAGGATCAAGGCATTCAAAAGTTGATGGGAAGTCATCTCGTTTCTTCTCTGAAACTTTCTTAAGAGTCTTCTTCACTTGAAAACTCATTGTCAACAATGCAAGTTTCTCACTAATGATTTGCGTCTATTTAGCCAGTGTAGAAACTTGTCGAACTAGATTCGATGACTCAAATCTAGGCTGGACACACTTAATATTTTTCTTTAGTTTATGCAACAAGAAACACATAGGCCTAATGTGTCCTGACTTGCCACAGTGATGGCAAATATGCACAAGCCTCCTACGAGAGTGAACCAGTAACACTTTTAGAATGAGGTTGGGTCACATGAAAAGAAATAATTGGATTATTTTTATGATATTCATCGATACGTTTATTTTCTAGGTCATGTGGAACATAGTTTTAGACGTTGAAGCCTTGTCACATCCAGACTCAACAAATTCTATTCCTCTATTCTCACAAGAAGACGTGCCGATCTCTAACATATGGTCTAATTTCTTAGTCCTATTGGAAAATATGAATATCTGAGTTCTATCATTTTTCAAGTTATGCTTCTAAGAATTTAACTCTATCAACTAGTCATTTATTCCTCTCCTCATGGTCATCAAGAACTAAAAGGCCGTTGTCAAGCTTGGCTTGAACTTCATTTTTTTCTAGCCCAGTTTTCTGTAGCCTCTTACTAACCTCAACATTTGTCTTCTTGATAGCTAGGCTCTCATTAATCAGTTCAGTGTAGGCTACCTGAATATCATCCTCATTTATAGAGTCTTTGTAAGATAATTCTGAAACAACATATACATCACTAACATTATCCTCTCTCTCACCAGCCACACTAGCAGTAAATGCAATAAAATTGCTCTTATCCTTGGGATACTTTTTAGAAGTATAGCCATCTTATGAATCACTTAGTGAGGTTGTCATAACTTTCTTGCTTTTAGAAATTAGATGAGTGGGACACTTAGACCTAATTGGACGGAGTGGTTCGCGCAAAAGTGGACGTCGAATACCAAAGGGCGTTATTCACGTTCAAGCAAGTTTCAACAACACCATAGATCGAACTGCCGAATCAGAAAAATATGCCTAAACCATCATATTCTTGGCATTGAATAGCTCGAGGTGTGCAATCTTTCACCTCTCTAGATTATTTTGTTGGACAATTATGACCCATAACATCACTATTTGTACAGAACATCGTGTTGTTATACAAATAAACTATGTGACAAATGAAATTGCTCTTTTATCATTTGTAATTGGATTACCGGGATATATAAATGATAAAAGTCCATATGATTAGTACCAGATTAATAAGATATGAGACATTATTAATCTATGTAAGGTTTAATCATTAAAAATCCATAGTCGTAGTATTATCGAGACTGGACATCGATAATACAAAATAGACTAGTATTACACTTGTGCGTGTTATGGAAGTGTAACAACATAGTTCTAATATATTTGGGTATTGGATACTCATGCAAGTGTAATAGGAGGTTTTGTTTACCGATGGTACAGAAACAACTTCACTCTTGATAGACCCATCGAAATCCCATTGGTAGTATGACTATGTGTTTATGGGAATCCGAATCAGGGTAGGTGTATTTGGTCTTAACCTGAGACTTGCATCGCTAATATTTGCGACAATCAATAAACTTTGTTTTGGTCGTCTGGGGCTTTAACAAGTTCTGTGTACGCCTCTTCTGGGTATACTGAGAATCGTAGTGTATTGGGTGTGATGTCAAGATGGAAGTATCACTTCAGTCATATAGAGATGATGATCACGTAGGATACAGAACTAGTACTCTTAGGTACTGCAGTCATCGGGATAATATGACTAGGTCATGATTATCCGATTATAGAGACTAGTTACCAGAGATCCGATATATACTTCGTATTGGGCAGACACAATTCCAACCCTCTGGCCTAGCAAGTGATATAGATACTGGATCGTAATACGCAATACTACGTATACTACGCCTGACAAAGATTATATATTCATTAAAGAATATTTCTGGAGAATTGGGAAGGCACGATGCTTTGCTAGAAGCCAACCATGTCCTGTAAATCGGTAAGAACGTGGCACCGGGTACGCACATGTTCGGATAGTCTGACGACCAGATTTACTGCCAATATATCCAGAGATCTCAAGGGTCGCTTCCCGAAGATGCACCAATGACGTATGAATCGAACATAATTAATCTGGGATTAATTAGAAAAGAGAGAGAAAATTAATCTAGGATTAATTACGGCGAGAATTGTATCTAGGATAAAATTCAATTAATAGAGAGAGAACAATTAATTTGGAATTAATCGATTAAATAATATATTCGATATATTATATGAAATTAGATTTCATAACGGAATTAAAATTGGATTTTAATTCGGGCGAAAGAATTAATTTAGAATTAATTCACGAGCGACTTTAATAGTAATTTTGCTAGGCATAATTATTTAATTAAATTTGATTTAATTAAGTCGCAACAGAAAAAATCATTTATTCAGAAATAATGAACCCGAGCCCAGAATATGTTTGCGGGCCTACTCAGATTTTGAATTAAAGTGGGGCCCACAAGTCACATCACTAGTCAACTTTGTTTACCTTTTGGTTGATGGAAGTTGGTGGTTGGTGGAAGCTTGTAAAACACACAAGCTTACTTTATGTCATTTGGAATGACTTTTACCAAATTTGGTTTTGGTAATAGGTAATTGATTTTTGAAAAACAATTACACACAACACAAGTAACAAAAACACATTCTCTCTTCATCTCTTTGGCCTAGGGCCGAATCACTTCCTCTCTTTCTCTGCATTGTGGCGTGAACCTAGGGTTCACATTTCATGATTTTTGATTCAAAAATCTTAAGTGCTAGCACACAAAAGGGGTCATTCAAAGGTGTTAGGGAAATCCATCCAAGAGTTTTGAATTATAAGTTCAAGCTTAGAGCTAAATAATTCATAAAAAGTGCCACCAATTTGTTAGCCCTCGTTCATAGTGACGTACGTGGGCCCATGTCTAGCTAGGCTAGATGTGGATATGTATACTTCGTAACCTTTATGGATGTGGCATCGCGTTACGGTTATGTGTATCTTATGAAACACAAATCAGAAACTTTTGAGTAATTCAAAGAGTTTTGACACGAAGTAAGAAAACAGACCGGTAAAAGTATTAAAAACATTATGGTCGGACCATAGTGTAAAATACTTAAACATATGAGTTTCAAGATTACCAGAAAGAGTATGGTATTCTTTCACAGTGGACTCCTCCCGGGACACCTCAATTTGACAGTGTGTCTGAATAGAGAAACCGAACTTTGTTGGACATGGTAAGGTTTATGATGAGTCGCACTGAGCTACCAATTTCCTTCTGAGGATACGTTTTTAACAGTGCAATACTTATTTTAAATAAGGTTCCATGAAAATATGTTAGACAGACTTCGTATTAGATATGAACAGGAAAGAAACCAGGTTTCTCATTCCTGAATATTTGGGAATGCTGGGCATATGTTTGGATGATACCAAACTAAAACCCTAATCGGATAAGTGTCTATTTGTGGGTTGTCCTAGGGAAACCAAAGTATAGTACTTATACAACTCACAAGAGAACAATGTAATTGTTGCTCTCCATGCGGGTTTCCTAAGAGGAATACCTATATGCAGTGGTAAGTGGGAGGAAAGTAAGCCTCGATGAAAATCAGAGTAATACTGTTCCTGGCACTGATCCTTAACGGAACACGAACAATTCATCAGGGATGAGAATGTTCCACAATCTTCGAATACATAAGAACTACGTAGGACGGAGAGAGTCAGAAAATAACCTGGGAGGTATGGGTTTCTGATCTCACCTCTTGTAGATATCAATCTTATTGAGGAAGACGAACCGGCTACGTATAAGGAAGTGATACAAGGTATTGACTCCTTTTATGGCAAAGTTCCATGAAGTCCGAAATGGAATCCATGTATACCAACTAAGTTTGGACACTAGTTGTTGTACCAGAAGGCATTGTGCCTATTGGTACTAAATGTGTCTTCAAGGAAGACATACATGGATGGAAATATATAAATGTACATAGCTAGGCTTGTACAAAAAAAGGTATCATTAACGACATGGTGTTGATTACGACAAAACCATTTATCTATTGCCATGATTAAATCCATTTGGATAATGCTTGCTAATGCTGCATATTTCATTTATGAAATATGGCATATAGACGTCAAAACCGCTTCCTTAATTGAAACCTTTTGGAGGATGTTTACAACATCCTGACGGTTTTGTCGTGCTAAAATAAGCAAACAAGGTTTGCAAGTTAAATCGATCCATTTATGGATTCAAGCAAGCATAGCATTCTTTGAACCAAAGTTTTGATGAGATCATAATGGTATATGATTTCATTCAAAAATCGAATATGATTATTGTGTATATAAGAAGGTTAGTGGGAGCGCACTGACAATAAATGTTCTATATAATGATGATGTATTGTTTTTTAGTAATAAAATTCCCATAAAATAATTGGTGAAATCTTGGCTTTCATTAAAATTCTCCATAGAATACCTGGGAGAAGCAGACTTTATTCTAGGAATAAAGATCTACTGGGATAGATATAGAAAACTGCCGACAACCCTCCCAGAGTTTGTACGTTTTTGAAATGTATGTAACCTGATGTCTCATATGCTTTGAGCATATGTGGACGCTATAAGGCCAATCTAGGTGATGGTCACTGGGTTGATGTAAAGAACATCCTTGAGTATCTTAGACGAACTAAGGATGCTTTCTTAATTTATGGAGAAGGAAAACTTGAGGTGACTAGGTTCACCGCTGTAAGTTTCCAAACCGACAAAGACGACTTTAAGTCGCAATACAGGTATACATTTAGTTTGAATAACGGAACAGTGAGCTGGAAATCTTCCACGCAAGATAATGTTGCCGAATAAATAACAAAAGTGGAACATTACTGCAGTTGAGGCAGCAATAGAAGCATTTTGAATCTATATAATCCTAATTGGATTATGAGTAGTTCTGTTAGCAGCTGAGTAAGGCTACAACACAGGCTAAGGAACCATGGTCTCATCAATGATCCAAGTAAGTACTTCGAATAATTCATCTGATTCGTCAGATCATACATCGTGGCGATGTGCTGATCGAATAAAAATGCATCAGATGATAACCTTGCAAATCCACTGACGAAAGCTGTTTCTCAGCAAAAGTTTAAGCGACCCATACATAGTTCAGGTGTAGGACACTTGAGTGATTGGCTATTGGCCAAGTGGAAGATTGTTGGACAATTATGACCCATAGCATCACTATTTGTACAAAACATGGTGTTGTTGTACAAATTAACTATGTGACAAATGAAATTGCTCTTTTATCATTTGTAATTAGATTACCGGGATATATAAATGATAAAAGTCCATATGATTAGTTCCGGATTAATAAGATATGAGACAGTTTCAATCCATGAAGGTTTAATCATTAAAACATCTATAGTCGGAGTATTATCGAGATAGGACATCGATAATGCAGAATAGACTAGTATTACACTTGTGCGTGTTATGGAAGCATAAAAACATAGTTCTTTTCTGGGTATAATGAGAATCATAGTGTATTGGGTGTGATGTCAAGATGGAAGTATCACTTCAGTCATATGGAGATGGTGATCACATAGGATACGAAACTAGTACTCTTAGATAATGCAGTCATCGGGATAATATGACTAGGTCATGATTATCCCATTATAGAGACTAGTTACCGGAGATCCGATATATACTTCATATGGCGCAGACACAATTCCAGCCCTAGGCCTAGCATGTGATATCGATATTGGATCGTAATACGCAATACTACGTATACTACGCCTGGCAAATATTATATATTCCTTAAAGAATATTTCTGGAGAATTGGGAAGGCACAGTGCTTTGCTAGAAGCCAACCATGTCTTGTAAATCGGTAAGAACGTGGTACCGGGTACGCACGTGTTCGGATAGTACGACGATCAGATTTACTGCCAACATATCCAGAGATATCATTGGTCACTTCCCGAAGATGCACCAATGACGTATGACTCGAACATAATTAATCTGGGATTAATTAGAAGAGAGAGAGAGAAAATTAATCTAGGATTAATTACGGCGAGAATTTTATCTGGGATAAAATTCAATTAATAGAGAGAGAACGATTAATTTGGAATTAATCGATTAAATAATATATTCGATATATTATATGAAATTAGATTTCATAACGAAATTAAAATTGGATTTTAATTCGGGTGAACGAATTAATTAGATTTCACAAACGTAAGATAACCACTTCATCTTTAAAAATGATATTGGAAGGATTCACAACCCTAGATAGTTTTAAAATTGAATTTTCCTAAATCTACTTTTGTGCAATTTTATTTACTTGTTTTAAATTTAAAGTCACCATCCAATCAAATAACCAATCCATTAGATACTCGTACAAATTTGACTTCATAAATTAATAACAAAAGGTTTTAAGTCCTTGTGGGATCAATACTTTTTATACTACTTGAACGATACGTGCGCTTGCGTTATATGTGTGTGATTACGTCGGTCAGGGACCCTTTGTTCCATCATTTGGAAACTTGTACATACTGGTTGCTGTAGACTACGTCTCCAAGTAGGTTGAAATAATTGCACTACCATCAAACGATTCAAAAGTGTTGATCAAATTCCTTTAAAAGAATATTTTCACTCACTTCAGAACACCTCGGGATATTATCAGTGATGGTGGCACACATTTCTGCAACAAATATTTCGGTGCACTCCTATCCAAATACAGAGTTACTCATAAAGTTGCCACTGCTTACCACCCACAGTCAAACAGACAGGTTGAAGTTTCAAACAGGGAGATCAAAAAAATCTTGGAGAGAACTGTTGGATCAATAAGGAGGGACTGGTCTATAAAAATGGATGACGCACTATGGGCCTACCGGACAGCTTACAAAACACCCATTGGTATGTCCCCATATCGAATGGTGTTTGGGAAAGCATGCCATCTGCCAGTTGAGCTTGAACACAAGGCTTACTGGGCACTGAAGAAGTTGAATCTTGATCCATAAGTTGCAGGAGAGAAACGACTTCACCAACTCAACGAATTTGAGGAATTTTGCCTACAGGCTTATGAGAATGCCAGATTATACAAGGAAAAGACCAAGAAATGGCATGATCATAAAATAGTGCATAGACAACTGGAACCAAGACAACAGGTGTTGTTATACAATTCAAGGTTAAAACTTTTCCCTGGAAAGTTGAAATCAAGGTGGTCAGGTCCATTTGTGATCACTCAGGTTTTACCATATGGAGCTGTTGAGTTACTTGATCCCAACACCAACGAAACATTCAAGGTTAACAGTCAGCATGTCAAGCACTACTGGGGAGAAACATTTGAGCGACAAAAAGAAAGTGTCACACTTTCAGATCCAGCCTAACGTTCGAGAAGTCATGTCTAGCCGAAGACTTTAAACTTAGCGCTAGCAGAGAGGCAACCCATGCAACTTGTGTATATATTACGATTTGGTGTGTTTTATTTTGGTGTGTTTAATTTGTGTAGGTAAAGTCAGATTTTAGGATGGAATAAGCTCTCGCAAATCTTCACAAGCAATTTCCTTCTCTCCCTCAAAACTCTTTGATGAAAGTCTACAAAGCTCGCTTGGAACAGATGAGACTACTGATGATCAAAGGCATTCCTACTGACATTCGTTGGATTATTAAAGCACAGGTCCGATTGGCAGGTGAGTCTTCTTACACTTTTATTTCACATTTGTCTGGTTTAGGAAGAAGCACCTATGCTAAAAAGAGAAAAGCTAAAAGAATGGGTGTATGCTATAAATGTGCTCGTATGTTTTGTAATACTCGTTGTCATTCTTTAGGAATGATGTATGATAACCGTGAAGCTAAGATTAATTTCATTAAGGATGGCTTGAGTAAGAAGTCTTTGGATGACATATCTAAGACTCTTGAGACGCATCCCAGTGGAAATGTGTATCACGAAATTCGCTTGTTATATACACAATTTCGAAAAGAAAGACAATAGTTAAGTTTCGGGAATCTGACTCTAAAAGACCATGTTTGCCAATTTATAAGAAAATTGGATGGGAAGCTTGTCCGTGATGCATAGACGTCATTTAAAGCCGTTACTTCCTGTAAATATTATATCTCCTTGTCTTTTCCTGAGAATTGTGATTTTTTTTTATTATTTTATTTTATTTTCTCCGACAGGATCTAGACCTTTTGACCTTTCACGATTTTTTTCATTGTTTTGCTAATAATCGTTCTTCGGAAGATATTAATGCTATTATTACTCACCCCTTTTCAGGTGTTATAAATTCAACTCATCTTTGTACCTTTGAAGGCATCCAGATTTGAGAAAACAAACATACATAAAATGGAAGCCACTTCAAGAAGACGAGTTGTAAATATCTGTGTCTTTTGTGGTACTACTGTTGGTACTAAGCCACAATACGTAGCAGCAGCACATGAATTAGGACGAGTCTTAGCTGAAAGGAATATGCACTTAGTATATGGCGGTGGCAATCTTGGACTAATGCGGATCATTTAAAAAACCTTACAGGATGGAGGCAGTCATGTTCTGGGAATCATCTGTTGGACAATTATGACCCATAGCGTCACTATTTGTACAGATCATGGTGTTGTTGTACAAATTAACTATGTGACAAAGGAGATTGCACTCTTATCATTTGGGATTAGATCACCTAGATATATAAATGATGATAGGTCCCTATGATTTGTTCCTGGATTGAGAATGATATGAGACAATATCAATCCACGAAGGATAAATCATTAAATATCCCTAGTCAGAGTATTATCGAGATTGGACATCGAGATTGGACATAGTTCTCATATATTTGGGTATAGGATACTCATGCAAGTGTAATAGGAGGTTGTGTTTTACCGATGGTACGGGAAACAGCTTCGCTCTGGATAGACACCCTCGGAATTCCATTGGTAGTATGACTATGTGTCTATGGAAGTCCAAAATCAGGGTAGGTGTATTTGGTCTTAACCTGAGACTTGCACCGTTAATACTTACGACAATCAATATACTTTGGTTGCGGTCGTCCAGGACTTTAACAGTTCAGTGTACGCCAATGCTGGGTATATTGAGAATCGTAACGTGTTGGGTGTGATGCCAAGACGGAAGTATCACTCCAGTCATAGTGGAGATGATGGTCACGTAGGATACGAGACTGGTTCTCTAAATGATGCAGCTATCGGGATAAATTGACAAGGTCAGGTTTATCCGATTATAGAGACTAGTCACCAGACATCTGACATGTGCTTCGTACGGGGCATACACAATTCCAGCCCCAGGCCTAGCACATGATCATCCGATACTGGACAAAAATACGCAATACTACGTATACTACGCCTGATATAGATCCTTTATTCCTGTAAGGATGTTTCCGAAGAATTGGGTAGGCATGGCGCTTTGCTAGAGGCCAACCTTGTCTTGTAAATCGGTATAAATGTAGTACTTGATACTTACGTGTTCGGATAGTCCGACGACCGAATTTACTACCAACATATCCGGGGATCTCATGGGTCGCTTCCCAAAGATTCACCGATGACGTATGACTCGCACCTTTTAATTAATCTGGGATTAATTAGAAGAGAGAGAAAATTAATCTGGGATTAATTGCGGAGATATTTTATCTGGGATAAGATATCATTTAAAGAGAGATAACGATTAATTTGGAATTAATCAATAAATTAATATATTTGATATATTAAACGAAATTAGATTTCGACGCGGAATTAAAATTAGATTTTAATTCGGGTGAATGAATTAATTTAGAATTAATTCGTTAGCGACGTGAATAATAATTATGCTAGGCATGATTATTTAATTAAATTAGATTTAATTACGTCGCAACAGAAAATTCATTAACTTGGAATTAGCGAACCCGAGCCCGGGATTATTTGCGAGCGCATTCGCATTTCGAATTCGAGTGCGGCACGCAAGTCAAATCAAGCGTCAAATCACTAGTCACATCTAGCATCACATCATTCATCAATCAAGTGATGGATGTCTTTCACTTTGAGTGATTGACGCCAGTCACTATTCATTGATTGATGGCTAGTGATGTGTGTGGTTGGCAAGCATTTATTGCTTGACTTTTTTGGAGGCAAAAAATGTGTATATGTTTTTGGGAAATCATTTACCAATTTTGGTAACAAAAATCATCTCTCTCTCCTCTCTTTCTTCTTCCTCTCACACGCCCTTGGGGCCATTTTTCTGGTTCTGTTTGCTGTGAAAAACCGAGAGGATGGGAAGCTTAAGGTCATGATTTTGTGTCAAAATCAAGAGTGCTAGCACACTACGAAGACATGCGAATGTGATAGGGAAGTCCACCCATGAGTCGGGAATCGTTCGACGAAGCTTGGAGCTTGACGAAGGAGCTCAAATGGCCGAAACCAGTGAGCTGCACACCCTCACTGCCGAGCAAAAAGAATTTTTTGTTGCCTACCGCGTCGCTCAACCGCTCGATGTAAGTATTCCGCAACTTCGTCAAAACCTTTAAAAGAACTCATTTTCACTGCCAGAACTGCCATGTATTTAATTGACCAAATCTTAGCCTTTGAACCACAAATTGACCCTATCATTTCCAAGATAAACTGGTCTGATAATGATCGTGGTAAAAAGTGTCGGATAAATCTGGATCTTAACCTTTAATTTTAATGTAGAATTTCAGCTAACCAGGTACTATCTTCTAAACTCATCTTATACTTTTTAAGACATTGGGGTCAATGTCTCATTTAGGTTTGGGGGTGGGAAATAGTTGTAGTATTTTGTTGTTTTTATTTTTAGTCCAACATTTTCGAAAAATTCAAAAAAAAAAATTGAAAATTTTACAAAAATCAAAAAAATATTTTGTGTTTTTATGTTTTTAATTTGATTAATCAGGTGAAATTGGTGTGAGATAACTGTGTAAAGAGTTTCTACTCCTGAGACGTATCTCAACCTATTTCGGAACAAGTTAATTTTTGTTTATTTCCTTTTGAATTATTTAATTTGTGAATTCTCCATAATACTGACTAAAATGAATCTTCATATGCTCAGTTGATAGGTATTATCAACATACATGGTAACATACGGACATGAGTTGTAATTGAAAAGTTTGTAATATTCAGTGCTCTAGTTTAATTGGAGGAAGCATCTTAAAAAATGATGGGATAAAAAAAAACGTCTGAGATCCGAGTTATTAAGTCCGTAGGGGTGTTTTAACACCTAGTGCCATAAAACCAACTGGTTTGGGAGTCAATGACCCAAAGCTCACTACATGGATGGAAGATGTTAGAAAAAATATATATATATCTGAAGACCGAGTAATTAAGTCCGTAGGGGTGTCTTAACACATGGTGCCCTAAAGCCAACTGGTTTGGGAGTCACTGGCCTAAAGCTCGCTACATGGATGTAAGATATTGTATATAAATAAAAATAAATAAAAAAATCAGAAAAATATTCCATTGCTTAAAAAAGGTGTGAATTCTGATATAACTTCAGGATAAAAATATTACCTTCTTTTCAACTACACTTGTGACTATTGTGGGCAAAAATGAGTTGACTAATATTTTGTTGGCTGTGTGTATGGAGAATGGTAAAAATAATCGGAGAATTTAATTATTCAGTAATTTAGAAAGAAAAAAAACAACTCTTAACTTGGATAAGAAGTTTCACCTGGTTAGTCACTAACTTCTTTATTCTATTTTCTCTTGTCTTTTTGTTTTTGTGTGCATTAGTTTTACTATCTTTTTACTTCTGTAAAATATTTGTGGGTATCATTGATGTAAGCTCTCACGAGACTACAACTCGTCTACTAGGGACACCGAGGGGTTTAAGGGCTTGTTGCATACGCTAAATGCAACCGTGATCCCTACGAAAGTGGCTTAGCTTAATTTTATTTTAAAGATGTTTATGTTATGTTATTTTATTGTTTTGCTCGAGGACTAGCAAAATGTTAGGTTTGGGGGTGTGATGAGTGGTAAATGTATCACTATTTCCCATTCATTTGACCTAATATTTTGTATAGTTTCTTGAGTTTTGTGAATATTTTGATATTTTTTATGTTATTTTATAAATAAATAAAGTTTCAGGACTCTCTGGAAGCAAATCAGGGCCAAGACAGTGAAAATCGAATAAAAGGGCAAAATTATAATTTTGCGCGTCGTGACGCGTAATCATTTGGCGTCACGACCGCTAACATGTGCCGGACCTTGCTAATGTGCGTCGAATCATGCTAAAATACACTGAGACACATGTCAAAATTTGATAAGTCTGCTAACATGCGCCTTTGCTAACGTGAGCCTGCCACGTGTCAACATCAGAGTAGATCCGCTAACGTACTTCGTGCTACGTGTCATCATCACATGCTGCCGACAATCGCCATCGCCACGTGTTGTCTACGTGTCGTCCACGTGGCATCCACATCAGTCACATGCCTAGTCAGCTTGCCACATGTCAGCCATGTCATCATCATCCAATCATCTTATGCCACTTGTCACCATCACATGCTGCCGACAATCGCCATATCATCGCTATGTCAGCATAATTATTAAGAAATCATTCAGCTGCCGACGCCACCTGCCATGTGTCAGCAGATCCGCATTCCACGCCGTAATTCACGGCGCGTCACGATGCTCCAAGGGTAGCGCGTTGCGACGCGTGAGGCCTACGGACGCCTATAAATTCAGCCCGAATTTTCCATTACAGATCCATACCTTCTTCTCTGTAATTCCTTAAGAATACTAAGAAGATTGTATCTTGTTTGTTTAATTTCAATTCTGTAATTAATTTTATTTACTTTTACGCACAGTACTTACCTTTCTTTACTTTTTCAGTTTTTACTTTTCAGTAATGAGGAGGTAACTCCCCCCTACTGGGGTAAAAGGTAAAGCTTTTATAATTGCTATTTAGATTAATCTCCCTTAATTATAATATAATAACTATTTAAAACTTGACTTAATGAGGATACCGCTATATTGGCCGGTTGGTAATTATTTTTAAATTGGTTTTAACCTAACTAAGAATGGATACCGCCTAGTTGGTCGGTTGGTAATTAATTATTAATTTGACTTAATCAGGTTACCGCCTATATGGCTGGTTGGTAATATCACACAAGTTAATATATATATTAAGGGAGATATCTAAAATAGTAGTAATAGAAGTGGATCCTTTAACCCCCAGCATTTTCTTTCATTGTACTTTTACCTTTTTAATTTTCAGCATTTACTTTTCAGCACTTTACTTTATGTCTTTTATTTTTAAGCTTTTAGTAGTTGTAAATATGTGTCGTAGCTAAGCCTGTTATCTGGAGTTGTGATGAAATCCAATATCACTGGTTTATAATGGGTTATTTTATAGTTTGGGTAATAAAAAGGTTTACTTATTAAGTCTTAAGCTTAATGCTTCTTGTTAACTGGCCACTAATAAGATTGATCGGGTAAACTTAAAATAAACTTGACGAAGGAATTTTAGGTTTCAGCTTTAGACTTAATAGCCCAAGATCTTCCTTGAGGATAGATACTTTTTTAATAGATTTCCTTACAGGATAGACATATACCTGTTAGGCGGGGGTAGCCACAATTGGAACATAATCTTAATGAATTCAGGTAACTTGGTTGACATAGACATATGGTTTAATTGGGTTACACTGGGTATTTGCATCTGACCATCGACATAGGCTTTTGCATAATTTCGTGTTCCAGGTTAGTAAACTAGTATATTACACAAACATGAAATAACCAATTCATCTTTAAAAAGGTATTGGAAGAATTCACAACCCTGGATAGTTTAATAATATTGAATTTTCCTGAAACTACATTCGCGTTATTTTCATTTACTTGTTTTAATTTTAAAGACACCATCCAATCAAAACAATCAATATGTTAGGTACTCGTAAATATTTGGCTTCATAAATTAATAGTTTAGGTATTAAGTCCTCGTGGGATCGATACTTTTTATACTACTTGAACGATACGTGCGCTTGCGTTATACGCGTGTGATTACGCACCAGCAACAACTTAAGTTAGTTAAAAATAAGCTTTCACTTAGTAACCGGACATCTTGCCTCAGTAAGCAGTGATTGTTCGCATCAAACGGTAAAGCTTAAAAAAAAGATCATACCTCACTTTACGCATATTGTAGCAGACAGAACAATTGTTAGATAGTCAGGTTGGTTTGGCCCATTAACTACTAAGAATTGAGATAAACTCACCTAGTTAATAACATAGAATCAAAGCTGTTTGTAGAGCTATTCACACACACTTAGAGTCTGATTTAGATTTTTGTTCAAAGGAATAGATTTTAGTTGTAGTACGCATTTTGAAGTTCATTTAACTTTGTTGCTAGACATTCTCTGAGGACATTGTATATATAGCTATTATTTTCGTTTATTTTATTTATTTCTTTCTTTTGTTCTTATCTGTGATTGCATGTGCATTTAATTGACATTTATGGGTATCGTCTCTATAAGCCCTCACGAGACTATAACTCGTCCACTAGGGACACCTAGTGTTGGGTTTCTACCATAGTGCCAAGATCAATTTAAGCATTAAAACATTTGAATATAACAAAGAAGTATGGCGGAATCATACTTACATTGATCGACTTTTGCGATGCGAGGAACAACAAAAATTCTTCAGGCTTTTCCTCCATGAAGCTTACGGCTTTGGCCTCCATTTTTGTGCTCCATGATTTCTCCAAGCTCCAAGCTTTAAGTGTGCATTCCATGCTCAAGGGTTTGTTTCCCTATCACCTTTGTAAGACTCCAAATGTGTTCTAGCACTTAGGAAATTTTGCCACAAACTTTCCCTTACCCTTCATGTACCTCTCGGCTATTGAAGAAAATGAGAAGAAAGAAAAATGGCCCAAGGCCGAATGGTGAATGAGAGGGAGAGAAGAGTGTGAGTTGGTTGTTGTATTTTGTTTTTCCAAAAAACTAATACCAAAATTGTTTTCCAAAATTATGTATATGCCTTTCAAAAAGTCAAACAAATTTTGGAGCCAAAATGGCAATAAATGCCTACAACAACTCACATCACTCATGAATAGTGACTGACATCACATCACTCAAAGTGACAAGATATCCATCACTAGAATGACTAATGATTTGACGCTTGATGTGACTTGTGGGCCACATTTGAATCCGAAATGCGAGTGGGCCCGCAAACCCTCTCGGGCTCGGGTTCGCTAATTCCGAATTAACGAATTTTCCGTTGCGACGTAATTAAATCAAATTTAATTAAATAATTGTGCCTAACAAAATTACTATTCACATCGCTAGCGAATTAATTCTAAATTAACTCATTCGCCCGAATTAAAATCTAATTTTAATTCCGCGTCGAAATCTAATTTCGTATAATATATCGAATACATTATTTTATCGATTAATTCCAAATTAATCATTCTCTCTCTTTAAATAATATTTTATCCCAGATAAAATATCTCTGTAATTAATCCCAGATTAATTTTCTCTCTCTAATAATTAATCCCAGATTAATAAAGTGTGAGTCATACGTCATCGGTGAATCTTCGGGAAGCGACCAATGAGATCCCAAGATATGTTGGCAGTAAATCCGATCATCGGACTATCCGAACACGTACGTACCTAGGACTACGCTTTTACCGATTTACAAGACATGGTTGGCTTCTAGCAAAGCATTGTGCCTTCCCAATTCTACAGAAATATTCTTAAAGGAATAGGTAATATTTATCAGGCGTAGTATACGAAGTATTGCGTATTGCGATCCAGCATCGGATGTCACGTGCTAGACATGGGGCTGTAATTGTGTCTGCCTCGTACGAAGCACATATCGGATCTCTGGTAACTAGTCTCTATAATCGGATAAGCATGACCTAGTCATATTATCCCGATAGCTGCAACATATAAGAGCACCAGTTCTGTATCCTTCGTGATCATCATCTCCACTATGACTGGAGTGATACTTCCATCTTGACATCACACCCAATACACTACGATTCTCAATATACCTAGAAGAGGCGTACACAGAACATGTTAAAGCCCTGGACGACCAAAACCAAAGTATATTGATTGTCGTAAGTATTAGCGGTGCAAGTCTCAGGTTAAGACCAAATACACCTACCCTGATTCGGACTTCCATAGACACATAGTCATACTACCAATGGAATTCCGAGGGGTCTATCCAGAGCGAAGCTGTTTCTGTACCATCGGTAAACACAACCTCCTATTACACTTGCATGAGTATCCTATACCCAAATATATGAGAACTATGCCGTTGTGCTTCCACAACGCGCACAAGTGTAATACTAGTCTTTTATGCATTATCGATGTCCAATCTCGATAATACTCCGACTAGGGATATTTTAATGATTAAACCTTCGTGGAATGATACTGTCTCATATCATCTCAATCCGGAACTAATCACATTGACTTTTATCATTTTATATCCCGGTAATCTAATTACAAATGATAAAAGAGCAATTTCCTTTGTCACATAGTTAATTTGTACAACAACACAATGATCTGTACAAATAGTGATGCTATGGGTCATAATTGTCCAACAATCTCCGACTTGGTCTATAGCCAATCACTCAAGTGTCCTACACCCGAACTATGTACGGTTCGCTCAAACTTTTGCTGAGAAAATGCTTTCGTCAGCGGATTTGCAGTGTTATCATCTGATGCGATTTATTCGATCATCACATCGCCACGATGTATGATCCGAACAAATCAGATGAAAATTTGAAGTATATATCAGAATCGTTGATGAGACCATTAATTCTTTAGCCTGTGCTGTAGCCTAGCTCAGCTGCTAACAGAACTACTCCTAATCTTATTAGGATTATTATCAATCCAAAAGGCTTCTATTGCTGCCTCAGCTGCAGCAATATTCATCTTTTGTTGTTCATTCAGCAACAATATCTTGCTTGAAAGATTTCTAGTTCACTGTTCCGTTATTCAAACTATATAGTACATTTATTATGACTTATAGTCATTTTTCTTTCTTCTCATTTTCTTCAATGGCCGAGAGGTACATAAAGGGAAAGGGAAATTTTGTGGCAAAATTTCCTAAGTGCTAGCACACATTTGGAGTCTTACAAAGGTTATAAGGAAACAAACCCTTGAGCATGGAATGCACACTTAAAGCTTGGAGCTTGGAGAAATCACGGAGCACAAAAATGGAGGCAAAAGCTGTAAGCTTCATGGAGGAAAAGCTTGAAGAATTTTTTTGTTCCTCGCATCGCAAAAGTCGATCAATGTAAGTATGATTCCGCCATACTTCTTTGTTGTATTCAAATGTTTAAATGTTTAAATTGATCTTGGGACTATGGTAGAAACCCAACACCTAGGAGTTTAAAGGGTTGTTGCATACACTAAATGCAAATGTGATCCCTACGAAAGTGGCTTAGATTAATTTAGTTTTAATTGTTTATTTCATTTTATTTTGTTTGTTTTGCTCGAGGACTAGTAAAATATTAGGTTTGGGGGTGTGATGAGCGGAAAATATATCAATATTTAACGCCCTTTTGACCTAATATTTTGTTTTGTTTCTCGGGTTTTATGAACGTTTTGATATGTTTTTGTGTATTTTGTAGATAAATAAAGTTTTGGGACTCAATGGAATCAAATTGGGGATAAAACGACGAAAAACTGACAAAAATGGCAAAATGGGAAATTTACTGTTCACGCATCGCGACGCGCATGACCTCTGTGTCACGACGCGGCCTCAATTATTCAACTACCGACATACGTCATCATGACGTCATCATAATTATTGATCTGCCGACAGCCGCCATCTACTGTAGCGCAACACGTTCCATGTGTCAACATCTCAACAAAGCCACGTACACGTGTCATCAATCCACGCACGTCGCGATGCTCAACACCTTCTACGTCGCGACGGGCAAGCCCGAATTTTGCCTATAAATTGAAGTTGATTTCATTTTCCAAATTCATACTTTCTTTAATGTTCTTAAAAAGGATTTAATGATTGTATCTTGTTTGTATATATTAATAGTAATGTATTTTTATTTTTAGTAGTAGTAATAATAGTTTATTTATTTTATCTTTCTTTTATGTTTTGTAGTTAATTTCCACTGGGAGAAGGGTGAAACTTTTATTATGATAATTAAATTAATCTCCCTTAAATTATAATATATAAATTATCTTAAAACCTGACTTAATTGGATATTGCCTTTATGATCGGTTGGACTTAATTAAATTAATTTTAACCTGTCTTAATTGGATACCGTCTTTATGGTCGGTTGGAATTAATTAAGACATGACTTAATCAGGATACCACCTATATAGTCGGTTGGAAATATAATGCAAATTTATATATTATAATAAGGGAGATTTCTAGATTTGAAATAGTAAAGGTGGATCCTCTAACCGTAATATTTTATTTTTAATCTAGGGAAGTGATGAAACACAATATTCATGAGTTTAATAATTGATTTAGTTGTATTATGTGTGATACTTTGGCTTGTTTATTGAATCTTAACCTTAATGCTTCTTGTTGCCTCATCACCATTAAGATTTATGTGGTAAACTTAAAATGAACTTGGAAAAAGGATTTTAGGTTTCAGCCTTAGATTCAATAGCTCATGATCTCACATCTTAGAGATTTCTTTCCAGGATAGGAATATACCTGTTGGACATGGGTAGCCATAATTGGAACTTGAATTTAATGAATTTGGGTAACTTAGTTAACATATGAATATAGTTAATTGGGTTACTTTGGGTGTTTGCATTCGACCATCAGAAGAGGCTTATGCATATCTTCGTGTTCCAGGTTAACAACTGATTTATTACACATGTATAAGAGAATCAATTCATCATTAGAATAATATTGGGTGGATTCACAACCCTAAATATTTTCTTTATTATTAATTCCTTTGTTTTATTTTATATTTTTATTTAGTTACTTTTTATCAAATCCAACTTCAACCAACAAACAAACATTCTATTCCAACCTTAATTAGATACATGTAAATAATTAGCATCAATAATTAATAACATCATAGATATTAAGTCCTCATGAGATCGATATTTTTATACTACTTGAGCGATATGTGCGCTTGCGTTACGTGTGTGTTTACCACCGATCAGAATGAGAAGCCTCTGAATAGTTTCGTTCAAATGTGACTTAAACGTACCTCGAATTTGAAGCCTCTAAAATCTTTTGTTCGAACGTCCACTCAAATGAACCATGAACGCAGAGCGTTCAAACCCAAACAAGATTTCCCCATGAATGCAACCCTTGAAAACTTCATCTGATTTCATCTAAAAACTTTTCCAATTACACTGAGATCTTGAAGGCTCATTATAATACAATTGAGCTTGTTTTGTTACAGACATACTAACAAACATGAAACTAATAAGTAGGACTATTTTTTTTTCCCTCTTAGAGGGTTAAAATGGTGTCATAGTAGCTAGTTTCTACTGATCCCGAGCAACCCAAAGTTGCTGGCCAGGTCAGGTGCGGGGCTGGTACGTCTGTAGGCATGACGTCGATTGGAGTTGCTGAGGAGAAGTAAGATTCTAACATTCCTAGAAGGGATGAACTGAAGAGTACGGTTAGTAAAGTTAACCTAATCATTGTTTACAATTTTGTATGGGCCTATTCGTATTGCTTGTATGGGCCTATTTTCTATTTTTAGTTGGGCCTGGTAATATCTAGGGTTTCACTAAGTCATCCATAGCAAGTGACTAACCCTAAAAAGCTCTAACGCTTTAACAATGGCCAAAAGTAATAAATTTGTAAGCTAACCCAACCTATCAACATGAGCCTAAAACCATCGCAACACCCAGAGACATGCATATAACAAACCCAAAAACACACACCTATTAACATCATAAATCCTTAAATATACCTATACAAAAACAATGTAAACCTAAAACTACAGATAAACCCACAAAAAACCCAGAGCATATTATCAAATGAGGTATATATTCATCAACTTCATTACGCATCAGTTGTCAATGAAATGTATGCTTGGTACGAAAAAGTAAAGAGAGAGATCAAATTGCACTTACTTATATGTTGAAGACGAAGATTAAAGAGTTGAAGTTGTTGTGAGGGCACGAAGTTGGAGAGAAGGCTTGAGTTATTGTTGAGAGTATTTTGAGGAATACGAAGTTGGAAAAAGTAAGGAAATGAGTGAGCGTGGCCTTTAAATAGGCTGTTGGGGCAGATCTTGATTATTGAAATGGAGTGAAAGTGGTGGATTAATGACACGTGTTACGCTGATCGCAACCATTGAATTCCAATTAAGGGCTCAGATGAGAGCCACAAGCTCGTTTCATCTCAGCCATCTGAGTTTTGGCGTGCAAGTCACAGATGAGTGACATTTTGCATATTGGGGAGACGAAATAAAAAGTAATTTGGCGGATGTGATGGGCATTTAAGGAAGACCATTATGTTGACACATATTCCTAGGGATGTTTTAGAAACCTTATGAGTGCCTTTTCAAATAGCGATGAAAGAGAGGCAATCGCCACACAAAGTGCGTCTTTGGCAGTATGTAGAACAACCGTCCCAATGATGATGAGTCTGGGAAGAGTTAAAGTGATATAACATTCTCCAAGAAGCAAACAACCCGAGGACATTGGACCGGTCTACTTAACCCAGAGGAAGGTTCAAATGTCAAGGAGGGTGGAATATGAATTGCACTTTGCCCTAATATGGGTAGCAACGGCCGAAGGGCTCAAGAAGAGTTGGGGTCAAACAGGGAGCCCTAAAATAGTGGTATAGATAAGTTCTCCCAAAGAACATGATCATTGTGATGGATGAAGCTAGTTGGGATATCGACCTGACCACATGAAGAGTGTTGATTTGGAATTTTTTGAGAGTTTGTTGAAACCGACCCAATGAGGTCCTTATACGTCAACCCGACCTGGTTGAGAGACCTAAAGGGAGCTTTGATTGTATCATCTGCCTCAATATACCAACCCGAGGAATGAAGATGGGATCACATGCCGACCTGTATTGGGGTCATATGACGTATGCCCTAAGTGGGAAGACATTCTTTTAGAAGGCTAATGATGAGTGTGGGAAAGCAACAAGTCTCATTGGAAGTAGTCCCTGCCAGCCACTATAGGCCGGTGCATTGGCAGGGAGGTAGCAGAGCATAGCCGCTAGAGGCCAGTGCAGTTACAATAAAATAGGTTGATTTGATTGGCCAATCTAAGGGTAGTTGAGGAGAGTTCTAGCGGTAATGATGGCAAAGTGACATGAGATGATGTTAGAGGCGGTGGAATAGTGAACTTGGAAGCCTATATAAAGTGGTTGAACTCTCAGATTCAAGAGTTACCAAATTTTGTATCTCACAACTTGTAAGAAGTTAAGAGCTTAAGAACTAGTGATAGAGATAGAAAGTTGGTCAGTCACCGACCCTTTGAGAGAATTTTATCGAGATTGTGTAAGACCAGAGGTGTATTATCATTTTGTGAGTTCATTTCCCCCATTGTAGGTCGGGTCAGTCTTGACCCCGAGCAGTAATAAAATACTCCAATTTTCTCCCGTGGACGTAAGTATAGTCACTCTATGCCGAACCACGTAAAATCTATGATTTATCTGTCTACTTGCTAAGTTTACTTTGGTTCACAACTAACCAAATAAATTCATTGGTGAATGAAGTTTGTTCGAGGGGTTAATTTTCCATATTACCCTTAGAATGAAAAACAACCATCAACTCCTATGATAACCCAACGCAAAAGTTATGGTCCCTTAAAGTTCTCCTTAATGTGTTTTTTTTTTCATGAACCTAAGCCTATCCAAAACGAGTCTTATTAGTTAAGACAATCACCACATTCCGTTGGAGTAGTTTTGATACAATTTGTGATAAATTTGACCACTAGTTAGATAATAATTTAACAAAAATTTGTCATAAATAATAATTGTAAATCAAATGTAAAATCCTTCCAGCAAATCAAATTGAACTATTGCAAAACATCGAATGGTTCCCAATCTCAAAATAGTATGGTTCTAAAATTTAACAAAAATTTGATAAAAATTGAAATCTAAAATGTCCATCCCTTAGCAAATGATAATATTTCTTTATGAATTTTTTTTTTATATAAGAATTTTTATAAATTATAGATTGATATTATAGTACATATCATAAAAAAATTACTATATTTTCATACTCTTTCTCCATTAACAAAAATATATTTCTTTAAAATAAAATAAAAAAAACATTTAAAATAGAGATGATTGAATTAAATAAAAGATGTAAAAGGGATTAATTCATATAATTTCACACAGATGTATAATTATATATGTATGATTCATGATTATAAATTAAACAATTCTTTTTTTTAAAAAAAAAAAACACGAGGACATTTGAAAACGACACATTAAATATCGTAAATTAATATATCGTATGTTTCTTCATCATTTGATATAATAGATTGTAATATCTAAATCAAACCAAACCAAATTATCAAATCAAGCCAAACGAACCGAAATGTAACAAATGCCCATCTCTACTAGAAATCAAATAAATTACCACATCAATCCTCTAAAATTTCACAAAGGTGCATCACGATACATTTATTAATAATGATAATTATTGTAACGCATACAAATAATAATATAAATAAATATAGCTAACCCAATTAAATGTTTGGAGTCATAGAGAAATAACTTGCAAATTTGTTTGTCTCACGGTGTCTAGTCTCTCTCTCTCTATATATATATAAATGGAACATTTTTATGTCTTCTCATCATGTGACGTTGCTGCTTTATATTAACGTTATAATATATATATAAGTTAAATATTTTTAAATCTCATCATCGTGCCACATGACCACTTCATATTCAAATTATAAAATTAAATTAATAAATCTATTAAATAAAATAATATTATAATAAAAAACATATTATAATTTTTTAAGAATTCTATTATAACAACATATTAGACTATCATATTAAAAATAAAAATATACTATTAAATTATTTAAAATTAATTTAATCTCTACAATTAATTTTTTTATTATTAAATTATAAAATTAAAATATCTCTACAATTATTTTTTATTAAATTATAAAATTAAAATAATAAATTATTAACATAAGAAACCTATCTAACTATCTATATATATAAAAGTTAAACATTTTTAAGTCTCCTTATCGTGTCATATGACGACTTCATATTAAAGTTATAAATTTAAGTTAATAAATCTATTAAATAAAAATACATATTATATTAAAAATACATAATATAATTTTATAAAAATTCTATTATAACAAGAAAATAATTGATACACACAAGAAATAGGCCAATTCCACATCCATTTGCTCAATTTCTCGTGGGGTCAAATTCTCATCAATTTGATTCAAGGGAATGGCCCCCAAGTCTCTACTTCAAGACACGTGGCAGCTTCATATTAAAGTTATAAAATTAAATTAATAAATCGAATAAATAAAAATAATATTACAATAAAATTTCATATTATAATTTTTAAGAATTTTTTTACAACAAAAAATATATTTGACTATCATATTAAAACAAAAAAAAATACTATTAAATTATTTACAATTAACCTAATCTTCACAATTAATTTTTTATTATTAAATTATAAAATTAAAATATCACTACAATTATTTTTTATTAAATTATAAAATAAAAATAATAAATTATTAACATAAGAAACCTTTATATTATATTATATTATATTTTATATATATATTAACATTTTTAAGTCTTCTTATCGCGCCACGTGGCAGCTTCACATTAAAGTTACAAAATTAAATTAATAAATCTATTAAATAAAAATAATATAATAATAAAAATATATATTATAATTTATAAGAATTTTATTTTAATACTGTAATATCCCGAACTTTATCGGAGTAATTTTAGAAGATTTCCGAATTAAAATTTAGGTGTTGGATATGGACGATGTTTGAAAATAAGAGTGTGTGTTGGAAAATAGATCAAAACGTTTTAAAATAAAGCTTTGTCACGTTGGAAAACACGTGATTTCGAGAACTGATTACGCGATTCCTGATTATATCGTTATACAGGTAAAGGTTTTTTATTTTAGCTATAAATATAGCAAACGAAATCCGATTGACCTGATTTTTAAATCATCGAATTCTTTTTTCCGAGACAAATAACTTTCATGTTGAACATTTTTCACAATTTCTATCAGAAAGGCTTTAAAAATGTGACTTTTTGAGGAAGCACCATGGTATGGACCTAATTATAATTTCGCGGGGTCAGAATATAATTTTCAGAACTTTTCTAAAAATACCCCATAGTTTTCAGAAATTATCAAAATGACATAATTTCCCTAAACACCTCACACAACCCCATCCCCAAACATAATTTGGACATCGCCTGGTCGTTTTGACAGCCTACCGGCCATCGCCAGCCGACGTGACCAGCTAGAAGGGTGCACCAGACAACCCTCCGTCTTGTGGTGTCCGGCAGCAGCCCTCGGGACGGTGGCAACACAAAAAAGATGAGAGACATACACGACGATGGGTATCCCGATCCTGCCTCGTCACTTCTTTTCACGGCCTGAGCTACCCACCAAATTGAAGCTCTTGGAGAGTACTACAAGTTGGCGGCAATTTTCCGTTCCGTACATGATTGCACATGAATCTAGGAAGAAAGCATTGATGAATAGTGACTCACGAATTAACACTAGCTCCGATCAGAATTCCATCGATTCTAGCACGTTCGTGGGATCGTTTAGAGTCAATATTTGCCCTCGAAATCTCATTAAGACCTCCCGGTAAAAATTCACTAATTTCAAGTTTTTCGTTAGATGTTCGGATGTATCCAGTAGCTACGTAGAATAGAATATCGATATAAATTGAATTTTTTGAGTATAAGTATATTGAATATATGTATTTGGTAGAATCTGAGTTAAAACGGAACGAGTTGGATCAGTCCGATAGAATATTTAAGTTTCCGATAAAAATAGGTTTTGCGTGTCTTGATGTGTTTTTGATCGTAATGATAGATATGAGATATATATATATATATATGATGATACTATAATATTTTGATAAATCTAGGTAGGTTCGAAGGGTTTGGGACTCTTACGTAGCGTTTTACGGAAACTTTTTCGAAAGATTTTCCAAAAATACATAAACCGAGAATTTAAGTTAACTAGTGGCTCGAATTAGTTTGTAATGATGTTTTAAGATATTGGAACAGAAAATATTGAAATCGGACCTAATTTGATTATCTCAGAAAGATCCAGAACTTTGTCAAAGCTAAGTCGAAAATTCCATAAGTCACAATTCTAACAGCGTTTTGTCATTTGTTTTGACAGATTTTACTAGGACCTGGAGTGCTCGCGAAGTCAGGTAACTAACTCATGCGAATAGTGACCGGCGTAAACACACACGTATAACGCAAGCGGACGTATCGTTCAAGTAGTATAAAAATATCGATCCCACAAGGATTTAATTCCTACTGTTGTTATTAATTTTTGAATCTATTTATTTACAAATATCTAATTAAAGGGAGAAGAGAATGATTGTTTTTGTTGGTTGAATGTGGATTTGCTAATTAAAATAAAAACAGACTCAAAAGAAAATGCTAAGGAAAATAAAAGAAAAGATTTAAAGATCTAGGGTCGTGACTCCACACAATATTATTATAAAGATGAATTGATTCTCTTATTTATGTGTAATAAAACAATTTGTTAACCTGGAAAACGATGATATGCAAAAGCCTCTTCGGATGATCAGACGCAAATACCCAGTATAACCCAATTGAACCATATTCCTATGTCAACCAAATTACCTGGATTCATTAAGATCAAGTTCCAATTATGGCTACCCCCGCCCGACAGGTATATGTCTATCCTGTAAGGAAATCTATTAAAGGGTTATATATCCTCAAGGAAGATCGTGGGCTATTAAATCTAAGGCTGAAACCTAAAATCCATATGTCTAGTTCATTTTAAGTTTACCATATCAATCTTATTGGTGATCAGACAACAATAAGCATTAAGCTTAAGACTCAATAAACAAACTAAAGAATTACCCATAATAAAGAAAATCAATTATTAAGTGTGTGGATATTGTGTTTCATCACTTCCCTAGAATAAAATAAAATGATGGGGTTAGAGGATCTACTTTTAGAAATCTCAAATTATTATAATATGGAAATTGCCAGTATTATCTAATTAAGTTGAACCAGCCATAAATGCGGTATTATTATTTATCCATAAACCAGCCATATAGGCGGTAATTATCTGTCACCTAAAGACCAGCCATATAGGCGGTGTCACATTATGTTACATAATTAAAACCAGCCATTAAGGAGGAATCAACTTTTAATCAATATTATTAAATCACAATTTCCATATTATAATTGAAGTGAGATTAATCTATCTTTACTATTTATAATTTAGAAATCTCTCTTATTATAATATATAAATCTGTGTGATATTTACCAACCAGCCATATAGGCGGTATCCTGATTAAGTCAAATTAATAATTAAATACCAACCGACCAACCAGGCGGTATCCTCATTAAGTCAGGTTAAAAACCAGTTTAAAAATTAATTACCAACCGACCAATATAGCGGTATCGTTTATTAAGTCAGGTTTTAAATAATTTATATATTATAACTAAGGGAGATTAATCTAAATTATAAAAGTAAAAAGTTTCACCGTTACCCCAGCGGAAATTTAACTATAAAACATAAAAGAAAAGAGAAGAAGAAGAATAACTATTATTATAACTGAAAATTAAAATACATAAATTAAATATTATTTATTTTTACAAAAACTAGATGCAATCCTCTAAAAACAGGGAAAATCTCCCAAGGAAAGTACACCAAATGAAGTGGTGAAGAGCTCAATTTATAGGCAAACTCGGCAACCGAAGTCGCGACGCTGAAGTGCTTGACGTCGCGACCCCCGCACGCGTTGTTTGGTCCACGCGGGTTGACTACGCGTACAATGTCGGCACAATCAAATGATGACACGTGGAACGTGGTGAGAGTGGTCCAATGAGAGCTTGACACGTGGCAGAATTGGATTTGTCAATAATTCGGTCCAATGAGAAGGTGACACGTGTCACGCGGAGTGTCGGCACCATATATTTTTGACACGTGGCAGGCGGCACATTTTAGCTGATCTTCTGAGATGATGACACGTGGCACGGCGCACGTTAGCGTAGATGATGATTGTCGGCATCTTAGAATGATGACACGTGGCAGACGCATTTTAACGGATCGGCTGTGATGGTGACACGTGGCACGACGCACGTTAGCAAAGTCAACTTTTCAGATTCTGACTTGTGGACCCGGTGCACGTTAGCAGCACTCGGCGAACGTTAGGCGTCGCGATGCTAAGGGTTTGCGCGTCGCGACGCGGACAAATTGCCATTTTGCCCTTTTTGCCAATTTTCACTGTTTTGCTCCAAATCACCTCTAGAATGTCCTGAAACTTTATTTATCTACAAAATAACACAAAACACATCAAAATATTCATAAAACTCAAGAAACTATACAAAATATTAGGTCAAATGAGTGGGAAATAGTGATAGATTTACCACTAATCAAATAGTACTTGATTTGTTGATTTGGGTTTAAATATATATATATATATATGTGTGTGTGTGTGTGTGTGTGTGTGTATAGATGATTGAAGTGTTTAGGATAAGACGAAGATAGTTAAGAGAGACTATTGAGACAAGTTGAAGATAATGTATAGTGAATTTATCGACCGCCACAGGTATGAATTTTTGGTAATGCTTTGATATGAAGTGAAATATTTGATGAGCTTAACGTATATGTGTATATATGGATGTACACAAGGGTATGAACTTGTAACGATATGAATATGTGTATGTAAATATATAAGTATATGAACATATATTCGTATATACATTTGATGTTAAGATATGTATAGGTTGGGTATACGGAATCAGTAAATGGAACAAACCATGATTTTTGATTTGGTATTAGCTTATGTATGTGTATGCTATATGAATAAGTTGTTATTGTCTTATACATTCGATTTATTTGTATAAAGATTGGAATGGTTAAGTGCGATAAGGAATGAGTATAAGCTAAGCACTTCTTGAACGAATATGTTTAATTAATAAGTTATGTATCAAAGGTTTCAAAATAGAAAATATGAAACTAAGTATGTTTGTTCGATAAATGAAATATATGAGGACTATTAAATTTATGGTATTTTCATTCGTAATAATATATATTTATATTTTTGAAACATATGATTTATGTGAGTGTTTGAATGTTGTCTTGGAGTGTTTGTCATGAATGTGCTTGTGTATGAGAAGTCGTGCGATGAGTTTTTGTTCTATGATATGTGTGCATGTGTGTATGTTTAATTGGTTGATATTCTCGTGGTATAGTAGTCGAGCTAGTTAAGGATCCCTTAGGATGAAATTCATCTCATACCTATTCTAAAAAAGGTAATGAGTCTCATACGAGCATTGCATGTGTAAGCCAGCCATATGTATGTATTGTTTGGTCATGTGTTCTTTGATGTATTGGTTGTTATGTATGCTTCATTATCGGTTGCACGATGACTATATATATGTTTGAGTGTTTTTGTGTGTGTGATAGAATCCATGATATTTATGGATTGTGTATGTGATTGTAGAATGAATGACTGATTTGAAAACAAATGTGAGTATAAGATGCTGTAAAATGTGTTTGCTAAATTGTTATCGTATGTACGTATATGTGTAATATTATATTTGCATGAATATAAGAGAAATTAGTTATGATATGTATGAATGCATATGAATCACGCATGTTAAGTCATTGTGAGGCTATCAAAATTGAAGGAAGTTTGCTTTGAATTGAAAGAGTTTGTTTCAAATTGAAGAAAGTTTGTTTGACTTGTCGATTTGATGTTTTTCAAAGATGGTTATTCGTGATAAAAGTATAGATATATGACTTCATATTTCACGTGATTGAAGTGGATTCGATGTTAAACGATATACTCTGTGGTATTCGAGTTTTGCTTTGTATGCTTTGGATGTTTAGCTATTAGATTGGCACATATGTAGTTATGCAAATATGAAAATTTGACTTGGGTAAAGTATAAAGGATAATAGAAAGCTGATAATTCTAAACTCGT
>SKCR01005000.1:0-64899 GCA_019454045.1 Zanthoxylum bungeanum | reverse complement strand
TGATCACACGACGAGGAATAGAGGCCAATCCGGAACAGATAAAGTTCGTGCTCAACATTCCATCTCCGATAAATCCAAAAGAGGTCATGCGATTTGCAGGGAGAATCGTAGCTCTCAATAGGTTCACTCGTGCTAGGTTCGCCCGAATCGGCAGGGACAGATCGTAGAGGTGGCTCATCTTTGGGAATTCCAAGAGGGGCCTCCGTCGACGCGACAGTAAGTACGTCATCATCCCCTCCACTCGGCGTGTCCTTACCGGATCTACTAAAAGGGGAGACGACTTGCAAGGGCGAGCCTACGTACATTTCCATAGATGAATCGCCTGAACTCGAGCAACCTCCAGACGACATTTCAGTTCACTCTACAAACAACGAATCAACCTAAAACCAACATGACAGAAGATCAAGCCTAGGTTTCACACAAACAAAAATCCTAAATATCCCCAAGGCGATTAAAGATCAAAACCTTAATTCCCACCAAGAACAGATTGAATGTACCTAAGAACGATTTGAAGATTTGAAGAACATGAAGAAAGGAGAGGAGAATACCTTAGAATGAGAGGAGAACCCTTCAACCGTGCGACTCGAGAGAGGATTATTGCGAATGAAGAAAATGAAACCCTTAAGGCTTCTTATACCCTCCCTCACAATGACTCCTCATTTTCCCGCCAAAAGGGACCTCGAAAACAACGATACATTTATTGCGGGTGAGGAAATCGAGGGGAATTAGGGTTACCAAGCTTCAAATAAAGTTTTGTCGACTAGAATCCAAGGCTAGAGGCACACAGTTTCAAATGAAGTACTGTCGACTGGAATTAATAAAGGAATTAAGTTTGGATCATAGACCTTCTTCTGGTCCACACAACTTGTAGGCTCGGTTTGGTCCATCTTCGAAACCAACCGAGCGAATGTCTTCTTGGCCTCATTAAGTACAGTCGACAGGGGACATCCCTCATGGACTCATAACGAGTCAAGTAGTAAACATGGATTACACAAGTCGTATGACTTATATCATCATGTCCTTCATCAAGCCCAGTCGACAGGATCATCACCCAAGGGACTCATAAATGAGTCAAACGTTTGTTCTTTGACCTTCCTCAGGTCCAGCCGACATACAAACTCAGCTTGGTAACACCATACGAATGAAAAACTTCCTAGCCTTCATCCAGTCGATGGGAAAACTCCCCCAATTGGCTCTTAATAGAGTCAAGTCAAATTAATAGACCTTCCTCTGGTCCAGACGACATGTAGACTCGGTTTGGTCCCCCTTTGATACCAAACGACTGAAAGTCTTCCTGGCTTCATCAATTCCAGTCGATGGGAACACTCCTCAATTGGCTCGGAATGGAGTCAAGTCTAGTTAATGGACCTTTTTCCTGGTCCAGATGACATGTAGACTCGATTTGGTCCATCTTTGATACCAAACGAGTGAATGTCTTCCTGGCCTCATTAAGTCCAGTCGACGGGAACACTCCCCAATTGGCTCGGAATGGAGTCAAGTCTAGTTAATGGACCATCCCCTGGTCCAGATGACATGTAAACTCAATTTCGTCCATCTTTGATGTCAAACGAGTGAATGTCTTCCTGGCATCATTAAGTCCAGTCGACGGGAACACTCCCCAATTGGCTCGTAATGGAGTCAAGTCTAGTTAATGGACCTTCCTCTGGTCCAGACGACATGTAGACTCAGTTTGGTCCATCTTTGATACCAAACGAGTGAATGTCTTCCTGGCCTCATTAAGTCCAGTCGACGGGAACATTTCCCAATCGGCTCGTAATGGAGTCAAGTCAAGTCAATAGACCTTCTTCTAGTCCACACGATATGTAGACTCGGTTTGGTCTCTCTTCGAAACCAAACGAGTGAATGTCTTCGTCTGGCTTCATCTAGGATCAGTCGATTGGGAACACCATTCATAACCCATCCGTTCCAGCCTACAACGGGCAAAATGCAGTAATTGCTCCTCACGAAGTAGACCGTTACCATGACCCAACAGGCGGGCAATCAAAGGGCAATAAAGGCACACGTTACTGGAGCATGTATAGATATGAAACGAGGCTCCGGGGGCAAGGGACATGGAACTTCGAGCTCTCCTACTCACAGCTTTACAACACTCTCACTCAAGCTCTTAACATCGCCTACCTACCGCCCTCACGGCAGCCCACGGGGATCAAGGTAACATCTGACCTTGTCTCTCCCTCTATACCTACATTTACATCCATCACTGACTTGGGCGTCGGAGTGCCTACGGCATCCACCACACCGGTGGGTAGACCCTCCTCGCTCATCCTACCCTCTTTGTTTTGCAGGATCGCCAGTGCCCCTTTCTACGAAATCTCGATTGTAGACCTCGGGCGAAAACCAACGTCTACATATGTCATCCTTATGGCCTTTCATTTTATCTTCACAAAATATTTCTATAGAATGTTTTGAATTAAATAAAGGTCTCTGTTTGTAGGAAATCACATTATTAACTTGTTCATTCGATACACACCGTATAAGCCATCAGGTGGAAGCTGGACGGATCCTGCTTACAAAGTGAGTACATCTCAAAATTTAAGTCTCTTCAATATTTGAGATATAAACCAAATGTTACTCAATAATTATTTTATATTTTCTAAACGTCTCAGAAGTTAATTGGTATGCTAATCCTACAATTATCTCACAAGACAAGGTTATTCAATCTAATATTGTTATCCATAGTAATCATCCATTTAATTTCTTACTGTTGGAATCATTTCCAAATAGATGTTTCTCATTGATTGATGAATACTCTGCCTGAACAAAGTTAAAGAGTCTTTACTTATTTATTAAATTGTGAAAAAAAAAAAAAAATCACTGCAGTTGCACAGAGAGCTTATCACTGAAAGCCAACATTGGAAATTTGGTAGTCCTTATTATATATATCTAGTATAACAGTGTTTTCAGAACCGGATCGGCAATTGAACGGATGATCCAAAAGGTTTAATGAGTCAGTAGTTCGACCGGTTGAATCATTCCGAAAAACCGATAGAAACGGTCTATGTCATAAATAGTTTTATTTATTTAAAAATTATGAAAAATATTAAATTTTAATTTTTGGTTTTAAAAATTTTAATAAAAATAAATTAATTTGAACCAGTCCGGTCCGGTTCAACGGTTTTTACCGATTTTTACTGGGTTTGACCGTTTTTTTACTACCCGATTTTTATCGATTAATCGGACCGGACTCGCAGCCGGTCCGGTTTTCAAAACAGAGTAGTATACCAAAGAACAATCTTAATAACTGATAAATAAGCAATTATTTAATATTCAGAAAATATTAATATACAAATAAATCTGGAAACTGATTGTGATTATGTGATAGCATTTCAAATTCACAACATTTAATCGTTTTAACAGCTCTCGCAGTACATGCTACCGACTTCGCCAACTAGAAACTGACTTGGAGACGAGTGCGATAGTAGGTGAGGCTGATTCCAACCTGCATAAAGGAAGAGTCATCTATTAATTACATGTGCATAACATGACCAGAGAATTGTGTATTAACCCCATAGACACGCAGAGGGGGAGAGAGAGGGCACTTTGATATTTCTTCAACAGCCTTGATAACTTCTGCAGAACTTGTTTCCAGTACTTGACCTCCAAAAATAATCTCATCCAGAATAGTGTGCAACTGGAAAGTAATAGAGAAGTAAATTTGTCAGTACTGTAAAACCAGAAAGATTGTGTATCGAGTTCCCTCTAAAGCATCCATCAACTATAACTAATCATCTAGAAGCCCATTATTTTCTGGTGTAAAAGGAACAAGCACCATTTACATCAATATTCACTTGGATGTTCCAATGAAACCTTCAATCGGAAAGCTCATCAATTTGGTTGAGCAAACTTAATGAAGAAAAGTTGCTAAACAAAGTGACTCAATATTAATCAATTGCTTAGATCTATAATAAGTCAACTAGCATAGAAATCTTTCAAGTTTCAACTAGACCTATAGACCGATTACAGAACACAAGGTTTCACTAACTCATAAACATAAAAAATATCTGTGTTTTTTCAGCTAAATCTCCCCAAATGCAATAATGATAAAGCCAACTTCCATGTTTTGACAGTGTCTATCACAAAACCATAAAAGAATTCATATTTCATGGGGGCAAAAATGAAGAGTTTTTTCAAAATAAGAAAGCAAGAGGAATGCACAACCTTGCTGTAATTGTACACAATGTCGAGCTCACATACATTTTTGAAGCATTTGTCCAACGTCTCCACGAAAACTGCAGTAATCAAAAGTTATAGGTGACACAAACCATCCAAGTAAAAGATTTTAGAAGAAATTAGTATATACACATTCAACAAGCTATTTACATTCAGTTAAGCCGATCGTATCAAAAGGACGCACACCCTGGTCATTTCATATTAACAATTTCTTTTTTCCACCATATTTTTAGCCAAATTGATCATAAAGTTTCTAAAAGCATCATATCATCCACATCTCGTTAACACATACAAAATGTCAATAGACAACAGAAATTCATTTTTATCTCTCAACCTTAACTACTAAAAGCCTTCATTTGTAATAACCAACTTCCAAGCCTTTTTCTCAAGTATTTTATTTTTAAAATAAAATAAAAGAGAATATCCATACCTTGAAGTTAAACAAAATAGTTTTAGAACATACCTTGTATAAGATCAAGCATAGCTAGCTCATTTTCAGAACTATCAAATACGAAGACGAAGTAAAGAGTGGCAAAGTGCTTATAAACAAGGCGCGTACCCTGGAAAAGAAAACATAACTGAATCAAGAGTTACATAGAGCATCAAACAATTAAACATTAAAAATATTGATAAACAACAAAACACTTGAAATGAACATTGAAGATAAAATAGAATAAGAAGTGAAAAATACCGGGCCGAAAATTGAATCAGCCTCGATAAAATTGCTCACATTCTCAGCTCTACCGCACAGGACTGTACAAATATCAGACCAAAAATAAAGAAATCAAAAATCAATCACATAAACAATCGTATTATTGAGTCGGTGCACGAGGATATGAGAAAGAGAGAGACCGCCAAAAACGCTGCGTATTAGCTCTTGTTGCTTCTTCACGGGCTGAAATTACGAAATTGATTATTCAACGATGTGACTGATTGGAGCAAAAACAAATTGATACATAAAATGCAAATGTTTAGCGGGGGAGGAGAGACCTGAAAATCGTAAAATTTGGCAAGGCGAGGCTTTCCCTGCGTGTTCATCACCATCACCGATTTTATCATTTTTGTTTCTTTAGATTTCCACTTCACGCTACGATGGATGGATCGACTGATCGACGATTTTGTTTTAATCCAATTTTCGATAAATCGGATCTTTAGACATGGAATGGAATCGAGCTATGAGCTGTTTGTCCGTTGGAGGCTTGGAGCAATATAATTGACAGCTGGGCGGATCGGGTTAGATCCGAAATAAAATTACTGGCTTAATTTTTTTTTTTTTTTTAATGTCGCATGATAAAAAGGACATGAAACATGATAATGGAAAAGGTGGGTGTGTGTGTATTTTTTTAAGGTTATTGAAATATTTTATTAAATAAATTTATTTAATAAGGATGTGAATATAAAGTCATTTCAGTTCAATTATAAAAATAAGAAAATTTTAAAATTTGAACTTAATTTATCTAATAATATAAAATCCACACGTTGTTCCTTCCTCATAATTGGTATGATCGGAAGCTAGATTTACTTTAATCAATTGAAAGTATTGGAAAACTTTATGTACTAATCTAAATGTCTCACATCTGTTATTATTGGTAAATACAAATGTTGATGGTGTTTTTTAAGCACTATGATATTTAAGCAGTACGGCAGGGGTAAAAGGGTAACCCCCTTCTTGATCGAGACCACTAATGCCGACCCGACCATTCGATGTTGCATACGCCAACGGTAAGGGGCTGAGCACTTGGTGATCAGTGACCGACCACTTAAGATCGAATGACCGGGCATTATCAGATCGACAACAGCATTCTCAGTTCAAAAGACCATCATGACCGACCTCATGAAGACCGGGAATATGGCGGGATATGCTCCAGAAGATAAGACATCCTATTCTTACGGATAAGAAGATAAGTTATCCTACTTTCATGGGGAAAGGTTGATAAGTCAGTGTCCTAATAGGATATGAGAAGTGAATGAGTCTGTCCTAATAAGATATGAGAAGTGAAGGTAGTTTCAACTAGTAATCCTTATGGGAAAAGGAAAACTGTTTCTTTGCTATTATAAATAGGAGGGGAAAGCGTGTTTGTAAGGGGAGGGAACAAGGAGAGAGTTGAGAGTTGAGAGTTGAGAAGAGAAGAATTGGAATTAGGCTTGTAAACACAAAACAGATCAGAAAAACGTATTTCGGTAATAAAATATCGCCCGTTCTGTGCCCGTGGACGTAGGTTGGATCTAATCCGTCGAACCACGTTAAATCTCTTTGTTGATTGGTGCATTTATCTGTATTTTGCCAAATTTGCTTTTGGTTTCCCATAAACAAAACAAATTCACAGTTGGAGGAGGATTGTCTCGAGAGTAAAAAACTCATATTGCCCCTGAGACCAAAATCAGCCGTCAACAGTTGGCGCCGTCTGTGGGGAATCCAACGAAAAGCAGCTCGCGTGGTAAGACAATGGTAGAAGGTGGAAATCGCCAGTCATCGGGGAGTTCAACAGCAGAATGGATGGAGAAAATAGAGGAAAATATGAGGAAAGAAAGGGAGGAAAATCAAAACCTGTTAAAGTCCATGATGAACAGACTAGAGAGGATGGAAGAAACAAATAATGAGAAGTTTGAAGCCGGAGCCAGTCGGAGGAGAGGCGAAATAGCGGAAGGAAAAATGGTTGCAGATAAGAGCGAAGACGATGAACCTAGGAGGAATGGTCCCTATGGGATGAGGTACGGAGGGGTAGAAAAAGATTTACAAACAGAGGATACGTGGGAAGAACAAGAGGGGCGACAGTCGCTAGATTCTTCCTATGATAGCCCCCGCGACACCAGAAGAAGAGATAGGAAGGATGGTGAGACTGGACGGGAAATCTCAAGTCATGAGGAACGCCGCACCCGGGGTGGACGAAGTTTTTTCCAACTTATTAATCGGTATTAACCCTAGACCCTTGCCCCTGAGAAATAAAGAAATACTTTTACTCGAGCTCCATCATGTCCTAGTTACATTACCACCCACCAAAAGGTGAGGATTCTAATAGAACAGAAGAAAGAATGTCGAGCCAAGAGCCCATTTATATAAAATCGAAAATGGTGGATGCAAATCCACAGCGGATCATGTCCTTCAAGTCGCACGTTGCTTTCTACCACATCGTTTCAAAAGAAGTGTTACCATAACATTTCTCTAGTTTGGAACTGGTATGTAATTGATTCCATTATGGAATCATGAATAGTCATTGCTTCAGTCTATACACAGCACAACCTTTTTTCCTTGTATATGAAGGGAATATTTAGATTGTTAGTCTTTCATCCGTAATCCTGAAATGAAAGATCAAATCAGAATTACAAAAAAAAAAATGGGTGATTTCCATATCTATCAGATTAGACTGAACAATTTTCGTTGGAAGTAATTATGTATTACACTACTTGGTCAGTATAGTAAACCCGTTGAGACCGGTACATGTCGTATACTGGAATATATGATTCCAATGGTTTCTCAATGAACCATCAGTCTTGGAGACTGGTATAGACGTGTGGGTGTTTATAGCGGATAAACACTGAACGACTCACCTAAGATTCTTAATGGATGGTACACCAACGTCAATAAGAATCTTCTCGGGTTGAGTAGCACTTGTGATTCTTACACTTGAGATGCCATTGTGGGCACATGAGACATCTTCTACACTTAGATGACAGTTACGTCACCGATCTATTAAGATCAGACTTCCGCATGTTCGTTGGGTGTAGATAGATCCTCAGGGTGTCCTATGTGTGTCAAGATAGGATCCGTCAGTTCTGTGTATCAGAGCATAGGTAGTCCACATGATTAGCAATCAGATAAAACCATGGGCCCGTGGTACAGTTTAGAAACTAGTTCTAAACATTCTTTTTTAGATTGCTAATAGAATAGTCGACTGGATAATCCCCATAGAGATTTGACGTTTACATCTATATCTTTGGGATATATCCGGATACTTGTGACGGAGGAATTATACATTTGCCATAACCTCGACCTGTATGATTCAGAGAGTTTATATGTGATCGTCATAATTTACGGGTGGATAAATTATGGACACGAAATTGGATTTCGTGACGGATATGCCTGAATCTAGAGAGTCTCAATAATGAAATATACTTGTAGAGCACTAGAGCAACATTTATAAATAATATTGATTATTTATAAAGTCGTTTAAAGGTTAAACGCAATATACATGTTTAGGGACCCGATAGTCATTTCCTTAATTATTGTGTATTTACATTTAATACTTGATTAATTTAAATACACATTAATTAATAGTCAAATTGAGATATTTGACTAATATCCTAAATGAATATATGTATTTGATATTTAATGTAAATATTATACATATATTTAATATATTTGTATTTAATTAATTAATTAATTGTTAAATGATTAAATTAATTAAAATATAAATATCTTAACATTTGGATATTTGATTAAATGACTTAGTTGCCTTTGTTGACTTAATTAAAATATCTATAAAGTGTTTATTAGATATTTAACAAGTTGATAAAATTGAAACCAAATGAAATTGAAATTACATTTCCTTATATTTGCTTGTGTAATTTCGGCCAAGGCTAATTTCTTAGCAAGTATATATTGTTTTCATTTCATTTGGTAAATTAACCTAATACACTTTAACCAAAACTCCATTAAAAGAAAACAAGAGAAGCTTGAGAGGAAGAAAGGAAAAGTAAAGAAAAGCTTGGATTTTAGTAAGTTTTCTTAACTTGCTATTAGAGAGGAAATTGTTCCTTATGTTCTAGGCTACATCTTGTGATGTTCTTATGCTATTCTTTTCTTTATTCTTTGTGTTTCTGGTGAATGGAACTTTGATGAAAGTGTTGAGCATATATGATGATGGAAGCTTGTGACTAGTGTAGTTATAAGTATTCTTTTATGGTTTTGGAAACTTTGTTGCTAATCTAGAGTTGTTGACCCACTCTTAAATGACCTAGATTTGATCTATAGTAGTTTCATTGTGTTGAGACTTTAATTGGATGGAAGAAACATGATTGAAGTAATTGATTTAACCAATTTGGTCTAATTTGTCCAATTTGAAGAAATTGAAAAATTAGGTTTAAGACCTTATCAAAATTTGGGTCTTTTCATTTATGTTGTGTATTTGGATGTGTATATGATTCATATAAAGTTTCATGTTGATTGGATTTCATTTGGATGTGTCTTGAAGCATGGAAGTGCATAATGCACACTTTGGCACCCTAATGGTGCTCTCGGCCAAATGAGGATTTTTGGGGATTTATGTTGCCTTTGGTTTTTTGACATTTAGGATATGTTAAGTTCATCTTAGAAATTATTTAGAATCATCCAAAATTGATTTGAAAAATTTCGGACTAAAATGAACAAGATACCAAGTGTAAGGGCAATTCGGTAAATTCACATGAATATGATTTATTGAATTTTATTTCATAATTTGATTATTGGGTAATTAAATAAATATGTTTATTTAATGTATCTGAGAAAAATTTTTGAAATCGAAAAATTTGATTTTCCACCGTTTCCGCTGCGTTACCGGATTTAGCCCCTGAAACCCCTACAAAAATGGTATCAGAGCGAGTCTGATTCTAGGCCCCCTAAAATGATTATCCTTAATTAAATCAATGTTTAATCATGTTTTCTTGACTTTATACATGCTTTTTATAATCTAATTTGATTAGATTTAGGGTGTATGACACTTAGCGGAAAATCCCTAATTAATAAGGTTTTAATATAATTATTTATTTGATGCATGTTATGTGGTTCGTCTTGTCAATACGGTTTATGATAATTTCTCTGTGACTACATCCGAGACCGTGCCTCTGCTGTGAGGGTGTAGCCGATAGAGATTTATTTATACCAGATGTATATTAGATACTAGATAAATTCAAGCGAAAGAGGAATTTTGAACGTGCCCTAGCTGTCAGGATTATATAAGTAACTTGAGTTTATCATTGACGAGTTTAACCTTGGTACGTCTCCTTGTGGGCCTGCCTTAGCAGCGACAACGAGAAACGGCCAGGACCGGAAACTTAGGAGTCACTATTGAGTGATTGACAAATGAGTTGTCTACCTGATGAATATACGTAGGCGAGACCGTGCCTCTGCTGTGAGCCGAAATATATTCACGGGATCCACCTTTCACTATTTGTATTTAATTTATTTATTAAATCTTTGTATTTTGTTTGGGGATTACAGTATTGCATGATTTAGTAGGAGAGGCATATTAGATTAAAAATTCATGATCTAGTTTATGCTTATGATATTATATGAAACTGTTTATTTTCTGCTAATCGTTTTTCGTGATCTATATGATAGATTTGCGATGGCGGCACCATCCACAAATCAGTTTGCGCGTATGCTTGATGCGAACAAACTAAAAGGCGCTGAGAAATTCGCTGACTGGGAATTGGATTTGAGGATTGTCCTCGATTCCGAGAAATTGGGATATGTTATTGAGGGTCCGCTGCCCCTTGCTGTTGGTGCGGATGCTATGGATGAGGAATGCCTAGTTTTTGAAACTTGGAAGAATGATGATTTAAGAGTTAAATCATACATCCTTAGTTCACTGTCTCCGGGACTCAAGAAACAATACTATGGCATGTTAGATGCATATAGTATGATGACGCGATTGAGACAATCGTTTGAGAACCAAGAACAAGTGATTGTTCACAACGTCACAATGGAATTGTTCCATGCGCGATTGGATGAGGGGCAAGCTGTTAGCTCACATGTTCTTCAGATGATCGATTTGATCGATCAACTGAGGCAACATAATCTCATTCTGAATGACATTCTCGGTAGGAGTGTCATTCTTGGTTCACTCCCAGCTTCATATCACCAGTTCGTGATGTATTTCAACATGAACGGGACTATCTGTACCTACTATGAGTTACATAGGATGTTGCTCACGGCGGATGAGGACCTTAAGAAGGGAGTACCGACTTGCCCTCCAAGACCTACTTCTCTTTCCGCTTCTTCCCAGGCCTGGCCAAAGGGAAAGAAGAAGAAATGGAAGAAGAAGAAGGGTTTTGGTCCTCAACCACAGGCAAAGATAGCTAAGCCCAAAAGGGCTTCTGAAGACAAATGCCACCACTTCGGCAAAGTCGGGCATTGGAAAAAGAACTGTCCTGATTACATCGCCCAGCTAAGGAGAGATAGAGCATCTACATCAGGTACATTTATTTTTCCAGTTATTGATTTATCTTTGACTTGTGAAGCCGTTACATCCAGCTGGATTTTAGATTCTGCTTGTCCCATTCACATTTGCAATTCGTTGCAGGTGCTGAAGGAAAGTAGAAGGCTGAAGCCCGGAGAGATACAATTGCGATTCGGAAGTGGAGACTCTTTGGATGCAGTTGCAGTGGGAGTATGCGAGATCTCATTACCGAATGGGACACTTTTGTTAAATGAATGCCATTTGTACCAGGATGTGTAGCTAATATTATATCACTTTTTGTATTGGATACAGAAGGCTTTTGTATTAATATTAAGAACAGTTCTTTATATTTATATGATAGAAATAATATTCAGATCCTTTGTTGTCCAAACCAGCATGGTCATTATACATTGCAAACTTTAAAAGATATTTTAAATACTGGAGTTAATAAACGTAGTTTACCTGTAATTAATGATACTGAACTTTGGCATATGCGGCTTGGTCACATAAGCGTTAAACGGCTTACCTAATTGGTTAGGAATGGTTTGATACCAGATCTTACCACTAGATCATATCCAACTTGTGAATCCTGTATTCAGGGTAAGATGACCAAAGCCCCATTTTCCGGTGTTGGACACCGCGCCACTAACTTACTGGAACTCGTACATTCTGATGTATGTGGTCCACTAAGTCAGACTGCTCACAGTGGTTATTCGTACTTCGTTACCTTTACCGATGATTTGTCACGGTACGGTTATGTGTATTTGATGCGACATAAATCAGAAACCTTTGAAAAGTTCAAAGAATTCTGAAATGAAGTAGAAAAACAAACTGGACAATATATTAAATGCCTTCAATCTGATCGAGGCGGCGAATATATGAGTGGTGAGTTCATGGATTATATGAAGGAGAATGGGATTCTCGCTCAATATACTCCTCCAGGTACTCCACAGTACAATGGAGTGTCTGAGAGGAGAAATCGGACTTTATTGGATATGGTCCGATCGATGTTGAGTTTCACAGATTTGCTCTATTATTTATAGGGCTACTCTATTTTAAAAACTGCACATCTTTTGAATAAGATTCCTTCAAAAGCTGTTCCTACGACACCGTATGAGATATGGTTCGGTAGGAGACCAAATCTTAGTTATATTAAGGTTTGGGGTTGTCCTGCCTATGTCAGGGTGGCTCAGCAAGATAAGCTTTCGCCTCGAGGGCAAAAGTTTAGGTTTGTCGGATATCCTTCGAATACGAGGGGATATCTGTTCTATGATACCGAGCATCGAAATGTGTTCGTAGCTCGCTTCACAAAATTTCTAGAAGTAGAATTTTTGTCAGAAGGTGGTAATCATAGACAGGTTGAGCTTGATGAAGTCCAACCTGAAAACAACGAACCAACAGAGGAACCTGAAGTTCAAGTAGATGAAGGACCTTCAACACACACACTCCGTAGGTCGGAAATGGTATCTAGACCTCCTGAACGCTTGTATTTGATACAAGAAAAGAGTCTGCATGTTCTCTTAGTTGAAGAGACAAATCCTTTCACCTATAGAGAATCGGTGTTGGACATCGACTCCGTGAAATGGCAATGTGCCATGAAATCCGAGATAGACTCAATGCATGTGAATCAAGTTTGGGACTTGGTTCCACTTCCAGAAGGAATTGTTCCTATTGGTTGTAAATGAGTTTACAAAAGGAAGCGCGGGCCTGGCGGTAAGGTTGAAACTTACAAGGCCTGACTGGTAGCAAAAGGTTGCACGCAGCGACTTGGTGTCGACTACGATGAAACTTTTTCACCAGTAGCAATGGTTAAGTCTATTCGGATTTTTCTTTCTATAGCTACGTATCATTACTACGAGATTTGGCAAATGGATGTCAAAACGGCTTTTCTAAATGGATTTCTTGATGAAGAAATCTATATGGAACAGCCGGAAGGTTTTGCATCCAGCGAAAACTCGGGCATGGTATGTAAGCTTAAGAAGTCCATTTATGGACTTAAACAAGCTTCACGAAGTTGGAATCTTCGATTCGACGAGATTATTAGATCGTCTGGTTTTCTCAAGAATTCAGAAGAATCCTGTGTGTATCAGAAGGCCAGTGGGAGCATGGTCGTATTTTTAGTCCTATATGTTGATGACATCCTAATCATTGGGAATGATTTAGGTATGTTACAAAGCGTCAAAGCATACCTCTGTAAGAATTTCTCCATGAAGGACCTGGGAGAAGCTTCCTATGTTTTATGGATAAAACTCTATAGAGATAGACAAAGGAGGCTGATTGGGTTATCTCAATCAACGTACATAGATAAGATCTTGGAACGGTATAATATTGGTAACTGTAATACAACAAACATACCGTTCAGACATAGGATTCATCTTTCTAAGAAGATGAGTCCACAAACAGAAGATGAGAAGGTTAGAATGTCTAACCAACCTTATGCTTCGTGTTTGGGTAGCATAATGTATGTCATGTTATGTACGAGGCCTGATATCAGTTTCGTTGTTAGCGTAACTAGTCGATATCAGTCCAATCCAGGTAATGACCATTGGATGGCCATTAAACATATCCTCAAGTATCTTAAAGGTACTAAGGATAAGTTAATAATTTATGGAGGAAACGAACTGCAAGTTAACGAACTGCATAATTAAGGCATGTCGCGAGGCAGAGAAATGTGCGCGTCGTGACGCGTGAACAATACTTTTCCCGTTTTGCCATTTTTCATCTGTTTTTCGTCGTTTTAGCCCCGAGTTGATTTTATTGAGTCCCGAAACTTTATTTATCTGCAAAACAAACAAAAACACATCAAAACATTCATCAAACTCGAGAAACTAAATAAAATATTAAGTAAAAGGGGCGGTAAATATTGATATATTTTTCGTTCATCAGGAGGGGATAGTTGACTAGTTTATTTTAATTTTATGTTTCTTTGTTGTGTTTAAGTTTTTACTTTATTGTTGTTTTTGCTTTGTTATTATTTTGTGTGAAAAAATAAAATAAATAAATAAATAAAATATTTTGTTTTGATTTTATTTTATATTTTTAACTTCTGACAAACTAACGATAAATTTTTGACTAACCAAGTGAAATTGTTGTTCAGAGATAGCCGTGTGAGGAGTTTTCACTCCTGAGACGTATCTCAGTCAAATTCGTAACAAGTTATTTTTGTTTATTTCATTTTGAATTATTTAAATTTGTGAATTCTCCATAATATTGTTTAAATTTGCTCTTTATATGCTCATTTGACTGGTATTATCAACATACATGGTAACATATGAACATGGGTTGTATGTAAAAATTTTGTAATATTCAGTTCTCTAGTTTATTGGAAGTAGCACCCAAAAGCAGTGGAATTTACATTTATATTCAAAAAAAATGAAATTAACCATGCTTTTACTTAGTAACCGGACATTTTACCTCAGCAAGCAGTGATTGTTCGCGTCAAACGGTAGAGCCTGAGTTAATTATGATGATAATAATTAAGTTTCTACTTAGTAACCAGACATCTTGCCTCAGTAAGCATTGATTGTTCGCGTCAAACAGTAGAGCTTTTAACATTTGAGATCAGAGCAATTAAGTCTGTAGGGGTGTCTTAATACCTAGTGCCCTAAAGCCAACTAGTTTGAGAGTCACTGGCCCAAAGATCGTTTCAAGGATTGAATATGTAAATATAAATATAAATATATATTTATATTTTCACTTATAAATAAATTTACATTGCCGAAAAAGTGTGAATTCTGATATAACTTTAGGAAAAAAATATTACTCTTTTTTCAAATACACTTGTGAATATTGTGGGCATAATAAATTGATTAATACCTTGATAATTGTGTACAACGAGAATGGTAAAAAGTATAAGAGAATTTACTTATTTGGTAATTTAGAAAGAAAGAAAACAACAATTAACTTGGATAAGAATTTCATTTTTTAATTTTCATTTAGATTACTAGGGACTAGTAATAAGCTGGTTGGGGGTATGATGAACACTAAAAAGTGCACATTTATTAAAATGAAAATTAATCATTTTACACTTGTAGTTTCATTAATCCTCTTAATTTAGTACATTTGTGAAATAATAATTAAATTTGTAATTTACATATTTTTATTGTGATTTTTTATTTATTATATAGGTGAAATAATACTTTGGATGCTTGACTAGAAAAATAGACTTGACATTTGGATTTTGGAGGTCGGAAACTTGCAAGGGCGTTCTAACGGTGTACAATTTCGGAAATTCCAACTTTGCACAATTTTGTATTTTGGCCATAACGTTTTACTCCGATATCGGATTGAGGTTATTTCAGTTCCAGATGAAAGAAGACTCAAAGCTCTACAACTTCGATGCTCATAAGAGTTTCTAGTTCTGAGGTTTTCAAGGTCGAAATGGATGATGAATTCATATGTTCTGCATGTAATTTTAATTATTAGAAAACAAAATAATAAATAAATAATAAATAATAAATAAATGTCACAATTCACTTTAGGTGGATTGTGACAAATATTTGCTAAATGATCAACAAAAAAATCAAAAGTCAAAAAAAGAGAAAGAAATTAGTAAAAGTTTGTTGTTTGTATTTGATTTGGAAAGTTGTAATTAATAATAGAGAGATGAGAACTTCTACTATAAATAGAGGTGCTCACCTCTCATTTATTTCATGCTTCTTTCATTTTCTCTCTTGAAGAATTTGTAAGAAGTGTATTGTGTGCTTATTTTTTTTAAAGCTTTCTTGTATTTTCTTTTTCTTCTAGTAATAAAATTATGTGTGTGAGTAGCTAATTTCTTTCTGGTGAGGTAATGGGTGAAACTTTTATTATTAAAATTTAGATTAATCTCACTTATATTACAATATATGAATTGTAATCTAAAGATTAATAATTAATTGAGATCTGGATTAACTATTGACAAAATTTGCTACCGCCTATGTGGCTGGTTTTATATATTTGGCATAATTGAGTACCTCTGTACTTGTTATAGACAGATGATATCACTGTCTTTATAACTGGTTTTCTATGTTTTGGCATATTTAGTACCTTGGCGGGACTAATTATCGACAGAAATGACTACCGTCTTTATGGCCGGTTTTATATGTTTTGGCATAGTTAATTCCTGAAGTAAATTAATTGGGTAATAATGGTAATTTATATATTATAAAAAATTGATATTTCTAAATTTAAAATATTAAAGGTGGATCCCATAACCCTAGTATTTTATCTTATTGTTGTCATCTAATCCAAATTATCCAAACAACTTCAAATGAATCAAATCTTTTTCTTTTCACTATGATTATTACTTTATCATACTAAAGCCATGAGTGCAAAATCATGACTTTGGGGCGTTACGTATCGCCGTCCCCCAAAGTATACCACTTCTGTCCCTGAAACTAGTGGTCTTGGGGCATTACGTATCACCGTCCCCCAAGCCATTGAACTAGAACTGGGGGTACGGATCTATGCTACCCTCCAAGCTCTAAAACTAGGATCTAGGGGCATCTGTCATCCCTAATCCTGAACTAGGATCTGAGGGCGTTACGTGTCACCGTCCCCTTAATCCTCTACATGTTCACATATCATCCGTCAATTCCAAGTATGTAACAAGTTACATACTGAGGTGGATTTTTCCCCATGCCTCGAAAACACAAATCTCATGTTTAAAACTATTTCTTTGTTAAATCATCATTATCTGAAAAAAAAAATTGTAATAAAACTCTGGCTAACGCCCTATATGTTCAAAAGTAAGTATGATATCAAAGCTGTTAAATAAAATCAGTTTGAGAAAAGAGGTCCACTCACTGGTTTGGAATTCGACTGGCGTAACGTCACTGTGCCGAAAGGATTTGTGGCTTCTGCGATAACTTTTAATAGGCAACTTAGTTAGAATACATATCATAGAATTTATTTCGAAACTATTTTCGCTTCAAGGGTTTTTCAACTAGTTCATGGTAATTTACACGTATATGAATGATGAGAAGAAGTCTTTTGGGTGGCCTCTAATATCTCTAGTCGAAACTGAATTGGTAAAAAAATATGTCTTGGGAAATGGTCGTGCGTCGCGACGCCAAGAAACATGCGTCGCGACACTGCCTGGAGAAGACTGAAACTGAAAGCTTGGTTTTTGGTTCGCTCGCGATGCAAGTCACAAGACAGAACCGAATTGGGGCTTGTTTTCCAAAATGCGTCGCAACGTAAAGTGAGTGGCGTCGCGACGCAAGGCCAGTTTCAGGGCCTAAAACTAACTCTTCCATGTTTAACTTGTTTTAAACACTTCACACATCACCATCACTACTCACACAACTTCTTAAACTTCAATATGCACACTTCATATTCCAATTTTAATCTTCTAATCTCATAACCCCTACTTAGCTCAACACTTAGGATTTTTAAAAAGTTGGGATAACTCATAACATAATCAACTTTCATGCCTATTTTCTCATCAAATGGAATCCCAAACATGTTATTATCATCATCATATCATTCATACTATCTAAATTAAAAATTCAAGATTTGGGTCAACATAATCTTACCTTATTTCTTGTATTTTCTTCATCTACCAAAATTCCCATGCTTGCTAAGCCTTTCTTCTATTTCTTCTTTTCTTATTTCCTTCTTCTTCTTTTTCTTCTCTTATTCTCTTCTTCTTCTTCTTCTTCTTCTTCTTCTTCTTCTTCTTCTTCTTCTTCTTCTTCTTCTTCTTCTTCTTCTTCTCTTCTTCTTCTTCTTCCCTTCTTCTTCTTCTTCTTCTTCTTCTTCTTCTTCTTCTTCTTCTTCTTCTTCTTCTTTTTCTTCTTCTTCTCTTCCTCTCCCACGTTTCTTCTTTCTTCTCATTTTCTCTAATTTTTTGATTTGGTGAATATTGTTCTTTTTATATACTATGGGTTATTTGATATTCGGAAAAATGGGGAAAATATGGAAATGTGGAGAAGGTTTGAGATTCTTCTAGTTAAGTTCAATACTTACTTAGTATTTTCTCCTATTGTCGTTGCATCTGGACAGTTTCACTTCCAAACCTTGTGCTTGCTGACCTTTTTGTCTTCTCTCTTACTCTGTTCTGTTCCTGAAACTTATATGGTCTAGATCTATGTCTCCTTGTCCGAAGGATATCATCTCTCACAAGACCCAAGTCATGTTTAGCGTTGTTCTCTTACATCATCGTCACTACTTAACTAGTACTTCCTCTCTTCATTGTTTCATCTAAACAACTTCTCTTCTAAATCTCTCACTTAAAGCTATTTCCTCTTCAATTCTACTTTTGTAATATATCTAAAGGTTTTATGTTTCGGTCTTTTATCACTGTACTTTCACTTGTTCATGGGAGTATCTTGAGGCAATCTTCAAGTTCCATCTCTGCTACTGTTATCTAACGAGGGTTGGGAGGGTGGGGTTTATTTTGGAGTCTTCCGGTGGTGGTGTTCTCACTAGCTACACGTGTTGTAGTTACTTATGCTGCTCATCTATAAGCTTATGACTCTTTTGTTTACATGTATGTTGTTGGCTCCCCCACTGGGGTACTACTACTAGGAACTATCTGAATTTCATGTTTCAACATTACTACTAATTCATTTTCCAATTATCGATAATATCACCCCTTATTGTGAACCTCTGTAAGGTTCATACTCTCTCAAACTCATACCGTACTCCCTCTGTTATTATTCCGTACTAAGTTTTGTTCTGTTACCTAACTTTCATTCTCATCTTAGTTCCTTGAACTTTTTATTCCCCTGGAAACTCCATCAACTTCTTTGGACCTCTCTACTAAATTTCTTGGTTCGGGTGCTACTCTCTTCTAGTTCTTCTTTTTCAGTTTAATGAGATTCTTATGAATCATATACTATACACTTGAGAGTCACTCTTTCTAATTACTTCGCTCATTTGAGCCTTTACTCCCTCAAGGGATTCCAGTTAAACGATGACTTCTAGATTTGACTTGATTTACTATGACTTCAACTATTCTATCTTATATAGAATTTTACCACCTCGTGATTTTCATCTATGTTTTGTTGAACTTATTGGCTTCACCTTCTAGATACCTCGTAATCCATCTATTCTGTCAAATTCTATTCTTTAATTGTTCTTCCTCTTACTGGGTTATTAATTGACATGTCTGGTTAGATGTCTAAATATTTACTATAGATGGGGGCTATTGAAAGGAAAAGTTGACTAATCCATACCTTAGGGTTCCTTACTTTTATAAATCACTCCGAGTTCTTCTCTTACATTACTGTCTCCAAGCTACATTACCTATGTTACTACACGTACTGAATTCTTTTATCACTTCTTGTTTCATGCTTACTGATTTCATATCTTGTTTCTTTGCTCTACGCCTTGCTACTGAGACTAGTGATGGTTTGTTCTTCTGACTACTTCCTAGATTTATTCTCTCTGTTCTTTCTATCAGTCTCAGCTATGGCAACTTTGTTCTACTTTCCATACTAATAATTTTGTCACTTCTAAATATCTCCAATCTCACAGGTCTATTCTTTTATACTTCCACGATTTTCTACTGGCTTTGGGCTGATCTGTAGGTTCTACTAAGTTTGATCTATCTTGTGGACTTATACTAGTTTGTAAACCTTGTGGTGACTTGTCTAAATCTTTGGGTTATACTGGGTTCTCTTCTTCATATCTTATGAGGCTCATGAATTCTTTTCTAGGTTATCTACCTTCCAAGGTTTTCTGTTTCTGAAGATGAACTCTCATCGGGCTTCTTACGGTCGCCTATACCTATGCTAGTAGGAACTACTTTATGTCTTATCGGTTATTCTCTTTATGTCTCGATGGGTTTGGATATCCTTCTTCTGGTACTCTATGTCACAGTAGAGTCTATTTCTCATGTATGGTAGGTATGAGATAGGCTCTGTCAGGACAGCTTCCTTAACTGGTATGACTAAGTGGTTGAAAACTAGATAGCTTAGGGTCTTGTCTCCATCGGATTTCTTGGGATAAGGTAACTAATCGTTTCTGTTTATGACTTCTATTTGCCTGCTTGTGGACCTAGTTCTGGGTTTGGGGATCTGGAGTTCTCTACGTCCTTTTTGACATCATAGTCTATTGGAACCCTTGAGTCAAATCTTGATTTCTTACTTCTGTTATCTTTCTGGCTTTTCCTCGTTACTCAGGGAACTTGCTATCTATACAAAGACATTCGAGGCTTATGAATCTGTTTCAAATAATTCTCCGAGGAGTGAAGGAATCTTACATCTACTAGGCACTCTAACACTTGTTTGGGCTTTTTCTATTCTCTTTACTACTATAGGTTCTGGTACTTCCTTATCGATCTGATTCTGTATCTCTATCTCTTCTTTCATCTGGTTGCTTTAGCATCCTTACATCTCTCCTTACTTTTCTTCTAGCTTTTCTTTTCCACCCCTTTGGGTAACTTTTCTCGAAATCTTACTGTTTTGTTTCATATCTCATTTGTACTTCTGGTAATAGGTCGGAATAACGTCAGGAAAATTCTTAACGTGGATCTAGATTATAGTTGTTCTCATAAGGGATACTATTCAAATAGTCTGGAAAAGCTTACTAACCTATTTATAGGTCTTGAGGACGTACTCGATGATCGGATACTAGAGAGGTAGTGTCTCACATACGAGTATCCAAGACATACTGCATATACAAAACCCTATCATTGTACCACTGTAGTCACTGACTCCCTAGACCATGCTCTGATACTATCTTTGTAACATCCCCAAATCGAGAGATGCTACCGGCAGGGAATAGGCCGTACTATTCCCCTAAGCCTCTGACTCTGTAATCATGAACAATGCTAATACTCTTTTCTCTATTTAAATATAATCTCTCATATGGGATCAATGCCCAAAACCATGACATAGTACAAAAATAGTTCACATATGACTAAACGTATAAATATCAACTAACTTAAAAACTCTATACATGAATACTCATACACATCTTAGTATACAAATTCCTGGACTGGACATTACTCAACTCGACTGACCCAATCTCTAATTGGTGGACTCAGGCCCTCTAGTGACTGCCATCAGTATCCGTCCTCCCGAGCTCGTCCTCAGAGAATACCTACAAAATAAGGAAACTAGGAGTGGAGGTTAGACCGTTGTACGATCTAAGTGGGTGGACGAATAAAACTGAAATACTACAATGAAAACATTTGGTTCTAAACCAAAATTTCAAGAAATAACTTTATAAGAAATCTCTTTTCTGAAAATCTCGTCTGAAATCACTTTGTAAAACTTTTCTTCCCTGAGGATCTTTTATAAAACTACTGTTTTCTGAAAGCTTTTCTTTTTAAGAACCTTTTCTGAAAACTGAATCTGAAATCTATTTCTGAATGATGAATCTGAAACTACTTCTGAAAATTGAGCTCTTTATATCTGCTGAAAAACTTGACGCATGGGGTCGTTACGTATCGCCGTCCCCTCATACTCCTAACTAGAGCCAGGAATGCAAAACCATTACTTTGGAGCATTACGTATCGCCGTCCCCCAAAGCATATCACCAATGTACCTGAAACTAGTGGTATTGGGGCGTTACGTATCGTCGTCCCCCAAGCCACTGAACTAGAACTGGGGGTGCGGATATATGCTACCCTCCAAGCTCTGAAACTAGGATCTAGAGGCATCTATCATCCATAGTCCTGAACTAGGATCTGAGGGCATTACGTATCACCATCCCCCCAGTCCTCTACATGTGTACATGTCATCCGTCAATTCCAAGTCTATAACAAGTTACATATTGAGGTGGATTTTTCCCCCATGCCTCGAAACATAAATCTCATGTTTAAAAATATTTCTTTGCTAAATCATCATTATCTGAAAAGCAACTGTAATAAAACTTTGTCTAACGCCTTATATGCTCAAAAGTAAGTCTGATATCAAAGTTGTTAAATAAAATCAGTTTGAGAAAAGAGGTCCACTCACTGGTTTGGAATTCGAATGACGTAACGTCACTGCGCCAAAAGGATTTGTGGCTCATGAGATAACTTTTAATGGGCAACTTGGTTAGAATACATATCGTAGAATTTATTTCGAAACTATTTTCGCTACAAGGGCTTTTCAACTAGTTCATGGTAATTTACGTATATATGAATAATGAGAAAATGTCTTTTGGGTGGCCTCTAATATCCCTAGTCAAAACTAAATTGGTAAAAAAATATGTCCTGGGAAATGGCCGTGTGTCGCGATGCCAAGACACATGCGTCGCGACGCGGCCTGGAGAAGACTGAAACAGAAAGCTTGGTTTTTGGTTCGCATCACGATGCAAGTCCTTGCGCATCGCGATGCGAACAAGACATAACCGAATTGGGGCTTGTTTTCCAAAACACATCGGGACGCAAAGTGCGTGGCGTCGCGATGCAAGGCCAGTTTCAGGGCCTAAAACTAACTCTTCCATGCTTAACTTGTTTTAAACACTTCACACATCACCATCACTACTCACACAACTTCTTAAACTTCAATATGCACACTTCATATTCCAATTTTAATCTTCTAATCTCATAACCCATACTTAGCTCAACACTTAGGATTTTAAAAAAGTTGGGACAACTCATAACATAATCAACTTTCATGCCTATTTTCTCATCAAATGGAATCCCAAACATGTTATTATCATCATCATATCATTCATACTATCTAAATTAAAAATTCAAGATTTGGGTCAACATAATCTTACTTTATTTCTTGTATTTTCTTCATCTACCAAAATTCCCTAGCTTGTAATCGAGGAATCCCCCGATTATCCCCAAAGTCATTCCAGGAATATATATGTACTTAACATAATTTATATTATATAATACTCGTCTCTCAATGTAACAGTAGTCAGGATTTCTGGTCATTACATCTTCACACGTTTCTCCTCTATTCTTTTTCTTCTTCTCCAACATCTAAGATTCCTAGGCCTTATTGCAATAGATTCTCCTCTATCTCCACCCAAGTTCAAATGTTCTAAAGCTGCATGCAAGTTTAGAAAAGTAACAAGGGAGCTTAGGAGACCATATTTTTGAAGAAACAGTTTGTTTCAAGGTGAGAAATGATAAACACAAACTTTGATTTACTAAATTTTGATGGTTTGATGCTTGAGGGGTGATGATAGCACGTGTTTGGTGATGTATTTATGATTCTTTTTTGAATTGGTAACTGAAGGGTTTGTGAAACCCCCAAATTGTGAAATCCCTAAGTTGAGAAATTGAGATGGGGATTGTTAATGGTTGTGTGTTGGTGTTGAAGAGTGGTATTGATGCTATGTAGTGAAATTGTTATGGTTGTAGCTTGTGTGGTGTTGAGGAAATGATGTTTGAAGTGAAATTGAAAATATGGTTCCTGGAAATAGCCCCGCGTCACGACGCATAAGCTCTTGCGTCATGACGCATGAAACAGAGAAAGCATACTGGTTTGCTTTAGTCACAACGTGTCGCGATGCCCAAACCTTCGCATCGTGATGCGCATAATAGAGGATGGTTATTGCCTCACTCATTTGGGTACGCGTCGCGACGCCCATAAGCTTGCGTCGCGACGCATGGCACTTTTCCAGGGAATATTTTTTCATCATTCCAGTGTTATCCTGAGATATTTGGGGGCACTCTAAGGGCTTCGTATAGATGTGTAGACACTCATACAATAAGCATAAACATCAACCTTTCACTACATATACTTTTCCTATGTATTAAAGGAAAACTAATGGTTTCTTTGGCATTATATCAACGTCAAGCCACTCGGAGGTCACCAACATCGCATACGACACCCGACTTGCCTTAGCATTTTGAGTGGAGTACTTATTTCAGAGTTTTGAATCTGATTTTGGATATAATTTTGCAATTCATTTGAATTTAATTGAAATATTGATTTCTCTCGAGTTGAGACATTTGATTTCCGATAAATACTTTCATGATGAAAATGATTTCAAATGTATGATTTTGTGATTTTGATGGGTATCGGTATTGATACCGGGTATAGATGTGTGGACACGGGATACAGGGCTAGAGATGACATATGCCTCTAGATCCTGGGTATTGGGCTAGTGGGATAGTGAGGCCCCTAGACCCGAATTTCATAGACAGGATGGTGGCTCTGATAGCACCACGATTTACTGACTTAGTGGCTTGGGGGGCTGTACTTACAACACCCCAATGCCACAGGATTATGTACAGATTGATCGATGATATTTCTGATGATGATACATTTGTGTTCTGAAACGATTTACAAAAGTTTTGAAAAGGAAAACTATGCTTTATGTTTTAAGAATTCTGAAAGTTATTGCACTGATTACGAGTATTTCTAACACTGTTCATTTTCTGGTTTTATAACTCCACTCACTAAGTTCTTAAAGACTCTGATGAGTGGAAAATATATCACTATTTCCCGCCCCTTTAACCTAATATTTTGTATGGTTTCTCGAGTTTTATGAATGTTTTAATGTGTTTTGTGTTATTTTGTAGATAAATAAGGTTTCAGGACTCACTAGAATCAAATCAGGGCCAAAATAGTGAAAACCGGACAAAAGGGGGAAAATCATCATTTGGGCGTCGCGACGCGCAAACCTTCTGCGTCGCGACCGCTAACATGCGCCGGACACGTATCAAAATCAGAGAAACTTGCTATCATACGCACTTGATAACATGCGCCTGCCACGTTTCAACATCACAAAAATCTTGCTAACGTGCGCCGAACACGTGTCATCATCACATGCTGCCAACACTCATCAGTGACACGCGTCATTGCTGACGTCAGCGTCGTGACACGCAAAGCATTCTGTGTCGTGATGCCGAGCCAATAATTCAGCTACCGACGAAAAATATGTACACGGGTCAGTATCTCACGAAGCCGCGGACATGTGGCACAAATCAATGGCGCGTCGCGACGCGCAAGCATAAAATTTCCCTATAAATTGAGGTCGAATTCATTTAGAATTTTCATACCTTTCTAAAGTTCCTAATAGGGGATTAAGGATTGTATCTTGTTTGTTTAGTTTTAGTTATTTTAATTATGTATTTTTATTTTCCGTAATAGTAGTAGTTTATTTTCTTTACTTTTCTTTTATGTTTAGTAGTTAAATTTCCGTTGGGGGAAGGGTGAAGCTTTTATTATTATAATTTAGATTAATCTCCTTTAAATTATAATATATAAATTATCTTAAAATCTGACTTAATTGGATACTGTCTTTATGGTCGGTTGGACTTAATTAAATTGATTTTTAACCTGACTAAATTGGTTACCGTCTTTATGTTCGGTTGAAATTAATTATAACTTTACTTAAACAAGATACCGCCTATATGGTCGGTTGGTAATATAATAGAAATTTATATATTATAATAAGAGAGATTTCTAAATTAGAAATAGTAAATGTGGATCAATCTCACTTAATTTATAATATGGAAATTGTAATTTAATAATATGGATTAAAGTTGATACCGCCTTAATGGCTGATTTTATTTATGTAACATAATGTGACACTTCCTATAAGGTTGGTCTTTAGGTGACAGATGATTACCGCCTATATGGCTGGTTTATGGATAAATAATAACACCGCATTTATGGTTGGTTCAACTTAATTGGGTAACACTGACAATTTCTATATTATAATAAATTTAGATTTCTAAAAGTGGATGCCCTAACTCCATCATTTTATTTTTAATCTAGGGAAGTGATGAAACAAAATATTAACATGCTTAATAATTGATTTAATTATATTATGGGTAATACTTTAGTTTATTTATTGGATCTTAAGCTTAATGCTTCTTGTTGCCTGATCACCAATAAGATTGATGTGGTAAACTTAACATGAACTTGGAAAATGGATTTTAGGTTTCAGCCTTAGATTCAATAGCTCACGATCTCCCTTAAGGATAGATAACCCTTAAAAGATTTCCTTCCAAGATAAGAATATACCTGTCGGGCGGGGGTAGCCATAATTGGAACTTGAACTTAATGAATTCAGGTAACTTGGTTAACATAGACATATGATTAATTGGGTTATTTGGGTGTTTGCATCTGACCATCGATAGAGGCTTTTGCATATCTTCGTGTTCCGGGTTAACAGACTGAGTTATTACACATATATAAAAGAATTAATTCATCATTTAAATAATATTGTGTGGAATCACAACCCTAGATAATTGTGTCTTTTGTTTATTTTCCTTAGTATTTTCTTTTGTGTTTTTATTTATTTATTTATTTAGAAAATCCACATTCAACCAACCAATTAAGCAATCATTCCCTTCTCCCTCTAATTAGATACATGTAAATAAATAGTATCAACAATTAATAACAACAGTAGAAATTAAGTCCTCGTGAGATCACTATTTTTATACTACTTTAGCGATACGTGCTCTTGCGTTACGTGTGTGATTTCACCGATCAGACTCACCCCCTCACTCTCCAGATTTTGCAGGACTTTTCTATTGGTGAGCCAAGGCTGCATTTTGGGAGACATGGATCAGAGACAAGAGCAGCATTGCAGTCACTAGTTCTATGGGTTCATCATGTTGTGTCTACATTCTTATAGAATGTAGTTTCTTTTAAGTTTCTGTGATGTATAACTTATGTATTTATATGTGGTTGTACTGTACCTAGGTTGTGTACGTGTCATGTTTAATATTTCACACAGTTAATCTATTTTGATGAGAGGGTGTTTGAATGAATGGTTGATTTTCGATTTCAGTCAGAGGCTTAGGTGGCAGTAGAAATCTGTCATCTTCCGGTAACATTCCCAGATTGGGGATGTTACAAAGTTGGTATCAGAGCATGGTCTAGGGAGTCAATGACTGCAGTGGGAGATTAGCAGTGTCTTATATATGTAGTATACATGGGGTACTAGTATATAAGGGGATGCTTCTACGATATTATATCCCGAGGTATGTCTCATTCTGATTTATTATAACTCATTTTGAATTCAATTGACTATTTTCTTTCTTGATCACCTAGATATCATGCTACCTAGAACCAGAGCCAGAGCCAGAGGTAGACCCAGACGTAATAGGGTACCTCAGGATGTAAACCCAGACCGGGGATCAGTGGCACCTCCCCCTGATGCAGATAGGGGACAAAGAGAGGAACCGATACATGAGGGGGTTACGAGAGCAGATGAGGCATGACCAATAGTTCAGGATAATGAAGAATTACTTGTGGGATTTCAGCAGCTTCAGGGTACCTTAGCAGCCCATGCACAGTTCGCGACAGCAGCAGCCACTAGGCCCAGGGCCGAGAGCTGCAGAACCTGCAGTTCCTATTCCACCACCACCACCAGGAACCTCATTTGGCTAACCGGACTATAGTTCCCCTAGTGATAACATATATTATAGCTCCTCATGCAGGACCTTCTCAGGGACCTATTCCAGTGACAGCTCAAGTGATTCAGCGGCAGAAGCTGCCGGTTTCCTTACATGATTTTCGGAAACTTTGTCCACCCATATTTTCGGGAGTACAATCCTCCCCTAATCCCTATTGATTTATTAAGGAATCGGATCGTGTATGTATGGCTTTGGGATGTTCATTAGAGAGGGCAGTGGAGTTAGTTACTATTCAATTGAGAGATGTCGCTAATACTTGGTTTATGGCTTTCTGAGGTAACCGGCGGTAGGGTACTCTTCCACTGACATGGGCTGAGTTTAGTACAGCATTTCTGAGCATGTTTTTACCTCAGAGTATTGGAGATGCCAGAGTTAGGAGTTTGAGCAGCTGGTTCAGGGAGAGCAGATGACTGTTTCTGAGTATGCCATATAGTTTACCCGACTGTTCCGATATGTCCCATATTTGATCAGTACTGAAGAACTGAAGGTGAAATGATTTGAAGATGGACTTCAAGATTATTTATTTTGATCGATTCATATTACAGATACTACTACATATACTCAGGCTTTGGATGCTGCTCTCTGGTTAGAGGCTCGGGTTAGGGAGAGACGGGCTAAAAGAGAGTTCCGGAAGAGGCCGAGGTCAGAGGAGAGAGCTAGGCCACAGTAGAGTTGACTGAGTAGACGGCCATATATATCCACCTATCCCCCTGCACGGCGTGATATGGGATCGATGCAGGGAGGTTCAGATCACAGACCCATACATAATACTCTGTCATGTGCAGTTTCTTCTCCGTCGGTAGCCCAACCATGGCGAGGTACCCAACCATGTTTGACTTGTGGGTGACCTCATACAGGAGTTTGTCGACTTGAGGGTAGGAGTTGTTACCGATGTGGACAGATAGGTCATCTGAAGAGAGATTGCCTAGTATTAGAAGATCAGTTACCATCTTTCTGTGCTATTTCTTTCTCACCCCAACCTCAGCAAAATAGGAGTTTGGGAGGAGAGTAGAGATTTGTAGTAAGGGGACAAGTGGCCTAAAGTAGGGGACAGTCAGTGGGTGATCGAGGACATGCCTCTACTAGCAAAGCTTAGGGTAGAGTGTATACCCTCACACCATATGATGCGCAGGCATCTAATGCCATTGTTATAGGTACATTGTCAGTTGGTTTGGTAAATACTAGAGTATTATTTGATTCATGAGCCACTCACTCATTTTTATCACCTTACTTTGTGACCTACCTGGGTAGAGCTACAGAAATATTAGATTCGCCTCTCGTTATAATTACACTAATATGGAGCCTATAGAGGCTACGTAGGGAGTGAAGGCTTGTCCATTTGAGATTGATGGGCACGTGTATTATATTGATTTGGTGGTGTTAAGAATTTTGGGGTTTGATGTTATTTTGGGAATAGATTGGTTAGCTACAAATAATACGATGGTAGATTCATGAGAGAAGACTGTTATCTTACATGCCCCCAATCAACCAGAACAAATTTACCAAGGGATAAGAGTGTAGTACCTCCTAATTTGATATCGGTTATGCAAGCATACAAACTTCTTCGTAAGAAAAATATGGGATACCTAGCTTTTGTGATGGATAGCAGGGCGGAAGAAAAGAGTATTGATCAAATTCCAGTGGTAAGGGAGTATCTTGATGTTTTCCCGGATGAGTTGCCAGGCTTACTACAGTATAGAGATATTGAATTTTGCATAGATATAATTCCAGGCACGCAACCTATATCGATTACTTCATATAGGATAGCTCATGCAGAACATAAGGAATTGAAGGTACAATTGCAAGAATTACCGGATAAGAGATTCATTCATCCCCGCGTGTCTCCATGGGGTGCCCCAGTGTTATTTGTAAAGAAGAAAGATGGGACATTTCGACTGTGTATAGATTATCGGCAGTTAAATAAGGTGACAATTAAGAATAAATATCCACTACCGAGGATTGATAATTTATTTGATCAGCTTCAGGGAGCACAATGCTTTTCAAAGATAGATCTTCGATCAGGATATCATCAGTTGAAGATTAGGGAGAACGATGTACCAAAAACAGCTTTCCAGACTAGATATGGACATTATGAGTTCTTGGTAATGTCATTTGGCTTGACTAACGCCTCTGCAGCTTTTATGGATTTGATGAATATGGTATTCAGGCCCTTTTTTGATCGATTTGTGATAGTTTTCATTGATGATATCATAGTGTATTCACATAGTGAGCAGGAACACGTGAAACACTTGCATCATATGCTACAAACATTGAGAGAGCATAAGTTGTTTGCTAAGTTATCTAAGTGTGGGTTTTGGTTATCCAAAGTGGTGTTTCTGGGGCATGTGGTGTCAAAAGAAGGAATTGGTATAGATTCCCAAAAAAATTGAAGCTATTCAAAAGTGGCACAGGCCCATTAGTGTGACAGATATTCGTAGTTTCCTAGGGTTAGTAGGATACCACCGGAGATTTGTGGAAAACTTCTTTAGAATTGCTGCTCCATTAACGCGGTTGACACAGAAAAATGTAAAGTATGTGTGGTCAGATGCTTGTGAGAGAAGTTTTCAGGAGCTTAAACAACAATTTACTACCACTCATGTTCTAGCTTTACCATTAGGATCGGAAGTGTTTATGGTGTACTGTGATGCTTCTAGAGTGGGATTGGGATGTGTGTTGATGCAAGGAGGAAAAGTTATTGCCTATGCTTTTAGGCAGCTAAAACCTTGTGAACAGAATTATCCTACCCATGACTTGGAGATGGTAGTAATAATTTTCGCCTTGAAAATATGGTGACATTACTTGTATGGTGAAAGGTTTGAGATTTTTACTAATCACAAAAGTCTCATGAGTCAAAAAGATCTTAATTTGAGGTAGAGGCGATGGATTGAGTTATTGAATGATTATTATTGTTCAATTCAATATCATCATGGTAAGGCTAATGTGGTAGCTGATGTCTTAAGCAGGAAATCTATGGGGAGTTTAGCTTATTTGCCAATTGAAAGGTGGCAACCAGTTAGACAGATGCATAAATGTATTTCAGATGGAGTAAGCCTTCAAATAACAAATCAGGGGACATTACTAGCTCTGATACAGGTCTGATCTACACTGGTGGATGAAATTAGAGCTGCTCAGAAAACAAATATGCAGACTCAACAAATTAGAGATAAACTAAAACAAGGCATGGATGAGGAGTATTATGTAGACAGTGAAAATCTTCTGAGAAAGAATGGCTGAATTACTGTTCCTCCAATTTCTGAGTTGAGAAACTCATTGTTAGAGAAAGCCCACGCCTCATCCTATACTATGCATCCCGAAATTACTAAGATGTATCATGATCTAAAAGATCTCTATTGGTGGGATGGTATGAAAAGAGATGTAGCGGAGTTTGTTGCCAAATGCCTTACTTGTCAGCAGGTTAAAACTGAGCATCAGAGGCTAGCTGGGAAACTTCAAAGTTTGGATGTCCCTGAATGGAAATGGGAGAAGATCACTATAGACTTTGTAGTTGGGCTTCCTCGTACCTCAAAATGGCATGATTCTATTTGGGTGATTGTAGACAGATTGACGAAATGCGCACATTTTCTGCCCGTAAAGACTAATTATTCAGTAGCTCAGTATGACATGATGTATTTGGATAAGGTAGTATCATTGCATGGAATACCTGTCTCAATAATATCTGATCGAGGTTCTCAGTTTACATCCAAGTTTTGGCAATCATTCCAAGAAGCCTTGGGTTTCCAATTACGTTTTAGTATGACGTTTCACCCTCAAACGGATGGAAAATCAGAACGAACCATTCAAACTTTGGAGGATATGTTACGAGCTTGTGTGGTAGATTTTGAAGGTAGTTGGGACCAGCATTTACCACTTATAGAATTTGCCACTTATAGAATTTGCCTATAATAATAGCTATCAGGCAAGCATTCAAATGGCTCCTTTTGAAGCCTTATATGGTCGGAGGTGCAGGTCACCAGTGAGATGGTTTGAAACGGGAGAACAAAAGTTGCTTGGACCTGACTTGGTACAAGGTGCGGTGGAAAAGGTGAAGTTAATTAGAGAAATGATGAAAACAACTCAAAGTCGCAAGAAAAGTTATACGGATCACCGGAGAAAAGATTTGGAGTTTCAAGTAGGTGATTTGGTGTTTTTAAAGGTATATCCTTTTAAAGGAGTTATGAGATTTGGTAAAAGTGGTAAGCTTAGTGTAGGAACATGTACAGAGGTACGGCGACGCTGTCCGGGCTCACGGCCCAGTTGGGAGTACGGAGTAGCCCACGGGGGACTAAACCGGAGAATAAAGGAGTCGCCACCCAGTGTGAACTGGGAAATGATTTAAGGCCGCACTCACCCCTCGTAAGGGAATACCTCAAACCGTTGGGTTCAGAATGGTCTCTTACTTATGCCAATTGTAATGAAAGGATTTATGTGATAGTATAACCAAGTCTTATGCAACACATACAAGATAATTCAATCAACACACAAGTTTGCACACCCATAAACGTAAATAAATAAATAAAAAGGAGGACAAATGCATAATTCCATAGACGTACTAAATAAAGAAGTGCAAAAATGTTAATAAATAATAATAATCGAAATGATAATAATAATGGCAGATAATCCGGTGCATAATATAAAAGAAATGATCAAAGAAGCAAACATGCATAAAATATGATGAAATGAGGTATGTTCACTGTATGTGCGTTCGTGTAGCGTTCAGAAACATGTTCGAACGGTAAATAGAATGCATGCGTTCGTATAGCGTTCGAAAAAGCATTCGAACGAAAATGAGGCAGAATGCATACGTTCGTGTAGCGTTTGAGAACGCGTTCGAACGAGATTACCAAAGTGGTATCTAAAATGACATAAACGCTTGCATGAGCGTTTTTCAAGCAGTACGTGGAGTTGTATCCCAAGTATAGACCACACTACCATCCATTCGGATTCGGCTACGGAATTTATGTCTGGGTTTCCATCCGATATACCGCGAGAGGCAACACTCAAGCATTAACACAGTATGAATGCGAAGTGAAAAATGAAAAATGACAACCAAAAAGGCGAATAACAAGATCAACAGAAGAATGGTGGGACCAAGAGCTTTGGCCAACATCCATATGGGATCTTGTATACCTGGCGCGGCAAAACATTATGGTAAAGGTAGCCTTTAGGTATTTCCCTAAAATGGAGAACCTTTAATCACTACAACAAAACTGACTTTTAGTGGCGAAAATTTAGTGGCGAAATTTATTTCGCCACTAAAAATTCAGTTTTAGTGGCGAAATTAGTGGCGAAATATTATTTCACCACTAAAATTTTACTTTTAGTGGCGAAATCAGTGGCGAAAATATATTTCGCCACTGAAAGTGAGGTTTTTAGTGGCAAAAATTATTTTCGCCACTAAAACAGCTTTTAGTGGCGAAAAAAATGCCATTAGTGGCGAAATATTTTCCCCACTAAAGAAGAAAAATTTTGGCGCCTCCTGTTGCCTCGCATTTTTCTAATCTACAGCATCCCAAAATAATTTTTCATTTACAAAAACCTAAATCCTTCTTCTTCGATTTGCCTCCTCTTTTTCAACTCTTCCATCAATTTAATTAACTCATACACATGCATTTGTTTTTCCCAATTTCGTTCATGAAACCCTAACTTTCAGATTGCCCAAAGTCAATTAACCTCTCAGCACTTCTTTACGCAAGAAAGAAAACAAATTTGCTCCTTTGGCTGAAATTGAAGGGAGAAGAATCTGAAGCAATCTTTCAACCTCGTCAAGTAGTAAGAAAATCTCCTAACTCACTTTAACTCAATATCATGTTTTGTAATAATTTTTACATGCAAAAGATGGTAATTAATTTGTGTGTTGTTAGGTGATGAGAAGATTGTTTATGACCATGGATATGGTTAATGTATTTTCATAAACCCTAAGTTGATCTAAATGTTGATTTTCAAATTAATTGAGTGGTTAAATTAATTAACGGTAAGTATGGTAGTGAAATTGAGTGATGCATGTGTGAATGCACTAGAAAAGGTATTTAGGGAAGATGATGGTTTCGGCAGTGATAAGGGGCTGATTTTTGGCTGTGTATTGAGCATGAAAATTGTGAAATTGAAGTGTAATTAGGCATGCCTAGAGTGGATGGGTGTAATTGATTTGTAAGGCAGTGAATTAGTTATAATAAGAGGTGTTTTTTAGTTGTTGAGAATCCTGGATAGATGATAGTATTTTACTTATAAAATGAGTTCAAGATCTCCGATTAACGAATCGTAAATCGGAGAATTTTCTGATTGGTTTCTGGGTCAAGGAGAAGATACAATAACAAACTGTATTAAAGCAAGATCTTGCCCATTATAAAACCAACTTTATTTTGGGGTTAATTTTACACCTGTTGGTGGTTTGTTCTTTGAGTCTTATAAACCGTCCAACATTAATTCGGTGATTCATTTAGTATCTTTTACTCCTTTGTGTGTAAGCTTTAATGGTTCTTAAATGTGCTTTTCAATGTTTATGCATCACCATACCAACAACTTGCATTTTGAATTAGTAATCATTTCCCATTTAAATAATAACAAAATACCTTCCCAGTAAGTTTCTTTAAACTGGAAATTCAGTAAATTGTACAAATTTTCCCAATTCACTTGATGAGATGAGACAACAAAAATCAATAAGATTGAGACAGGTTGTTTCTTGATGCTTTGAAGAAAAGAAAATGAACAAAAAAAAAGCACTACATTGACTGAAATTAGTGTTAATAGGAATCACAATTTAGTGCTTGATTTGACAGCATTATGACTTAATAATCACCAGAGAAACACAAGAGGCACATGATTTGCTGTGGCAAGGATAATGCATACAACTAATATTTTAACTTGCTAGAAAAAATCATCAGAGACTTGATCCTTTCTTGATTTTTCTTTCAGAGCTAGCACATTCTCTGGATCTATAGTTGGAAAAGTATTGTCAGTTGAGAAGGTATGCCTTGTTATATGCATTATTTTGGTTTTTATTTTCATATTGTTATAATCCATATCTGATATTGCATGTTTATTTGGTTAATTCAAATTAGGATATTACAAAGGAAGCCAAATAAGGTGTTTCGCAATGAATAGAGAGTGGATTAATCATAAAAGTTTAAAAGATAGGCGAACTCCAGAATATAAAAATGGTATCAATGAGTTTCTTAACTTTGCATTTGAAAGGGTAGGAAGCAATAGAAAAATAAGATGTTCATGCTACAACTGTTTGAATTGTAATTTCCATGATAGAGATGTGGTTTTCACTCATTTGATTGTTTATGGGATACTAAAAGACTATAAAATTTGGTCTTTGCATGGAGAAGATACTGAAGATAATGAAGTAAATGGAGATTCTGATGGGAATGATGATTTTGATGGATTTGATGAGACTGTTCCTTTAATCCATGATATAACAAACGTAAGATCTATTAATTTCAATGAAGGTGTGGCTGAAGTGGGTTGTGATAGTAAGGAAAATGACCATGTACATGAAAAGTTTACTAGATTGATGGAAGATGCCGAGCAAGAGTTATTTCCTGGTTGTAAAAGTTTCTCAAAGTTGGAATTTATTGTTCATATTCTCCATTTAAAATGCATCAATGGTTGGAGTGATAAATCTCTAACTATGTTGCTTGGCCTTTTGCGAAAAGCCTTCCTTCATGATGAAAAATTTCCAAAAAATTCCTATCAGGTAATTTGAAATACTGTTTCAAAAAATCAACTCAAGTTGACTTTCATTTTATTTCTTGAATTTTTCTCAATTCTTTAGTTTTAATATTTTTTTACATATATATGGTTTTTATTTATCTATTGATAAGTCAATTAATATATACTGATATAATTATTTTCATACAAATGCAGGTAATTATTTTGTTGGTTCAAAAAGTAGCGGACAAATGAAAAGCTAGTTCAGTCGATGAATGGTTTCGTTTCACCATATGTTCAAAGTATTTTTTGTAGTTTTAATATAGAATGTAAATTTAGATGTGAGACGAAACCAATAACTTTTGATTTTTAAATTATAATTAGTTGGTCATTTGTCTGTTTCAATGTAAGAACATAATATATTTTTTTGCTTGTAAATACAAATATTCTATTTGTATATATTAATGTATTAAAATTTATATGTTAAATCATTTTACAATACAAAATATCGTATGGTGTAAACAAATTTTGAAATATAATTTTAATATTTACCTAATTTCGTAATTGAAAATAATTATTTTTGGAGGCAAAATGAATTTCCCAACTGAAAGTGACTTTTAGTGGCGAAATTTTCGCCACCAAAAGTCTGACATTTTCACCACTGAAAGTAGCTTTTAGTGGCGAAAATTTCGCCACTAAAAGTCATAACTTTCGCCACTAAAAGTGTATTTTTAGTGGCGAAATTTACTTTTAGTGGCGAAATTTATTTCGCCACTAAAAGTAAGGTTTTAGTGGCGAATCTAATTTCGCCACTAAAACCTTTAGTGTCGCACTCTTAGTGGCGAAATCTAATTTCGCCACTAATTGTTTTAGTGGCGAAATTTGAGCTTTTAGTGGCGAAAATTTTCGCCACTAAAAGCCAGTTTTGTTGTAGTGAATCCAACGCGATTAGCCTATGTGCACCAAATGACGACACAAAAGTAAACAGACGGAATAACATGCAGAAAGTAAATGTCAGAATAATAAAAGAGATGTGACCAAAGCCAACATCTATATGGGACCTCGTATGCACGATTGAACGTATTTCACATTCAATCAAATATACTTCATCCGGCGTGGCAAAACATTGTGGTAAAGGTAGCCTTTAGGCATTTCCCTCAAATGGGTGACCTTTAATCCAACGTAGTTAGCCCATGTGCACTAGATTGACAATGCATAAATAAATAAAGAAATAACATACGGAAAGTAAATAACGGAATAATAAAAGATATGCGACCAAGATAGATATCTATATAGGACCTCGTATGCCCGATTGAACGTATTTCACATCAATCAAGTATACTTCGTCCGGCAAGGCAAAACATTGTGGTAAAGGTAGCATTTAGGTATTTCCTTCAAATGGAGGACCTTTAATCCAACATAGTTAGCCCATGCGTACTAGATTAGCAATGCATAAATAAATAAAGCAATAACATGCGGAAAATAAATGACGGAATAATAAAAGAGATACGACCAAGGCCAACATCTATATGGGACCTCGTATGCCCGACTGAACGTATTTCACATTCAATCAAGTATACTTCGTCCGGCGCGGCAAAACATCGTGGTAAAGGTAGCCTTTAGGCATTTCCCTTAAATGGAGGACCTTTAATCCAACGTGATTAGCCCATGCGCACTAGATTAACAATGCGTAAATAAATAAAGCAACACGTAGAAAATAAATAGCGGAACAATAAAAACAAACAACGAATGAACACAAAATTAAATAACAAAACGAAACATGCACTTGAAAGTTTCTCAAGCGATACGTGGAGTTGTATCCCAAGTACAGACCGCACTACCGTCCATTCGGATTCGGTTACGGAATTTACGTCTGGGTTTCCATCTGATATACCGCGAGAGATAGCACGTAATCATTAACTCAACATACATGAAACTATACGTAAATCATAACGATGCATGCGAGTGATCGACAAGGAATAATTGAAAAGATAAATAGTAAAAAAGGCCCTCAGGTCTTACCTTTTAAGTTGCTCCTCGGAAGTGTGTTATGTCGTCGCTGGAAGGGTTAATGCTCCGTAACTTTTCTAGTTCACTGGTTTAATATTTTTGTTCACTGTTCGCTGTTTTGAGCCGCTGATTTCTCTATTTTCTCGCTGCCTTGGACTGCAGTTTTGGCTTACTATTTTGAGTGATCTTGGGACTGTTTTGGGATGATTTTTGGACTGTTTTTAGGGGGTATTTTTGATGAAATGGGGGACTATTTTCACGGCATAGGGCTGGTGTTTCGTTGGATTATTGCTCTCGGTTTGAGCGGGTCTTTGTGTATTTTGTTGTTTATGGTTGATGGCCTGCTGTGAGTGTGTGCTTATTACCGTGAGTGACTGCGTGTGTAAGTGTTGATAGGAGAGTGAGCCGTGTGTGATGGTGGTTTGGTGAGAGTGTGTAAGTGCCGTGTGTATCTTACTTTGGCGTGAATCAGTTTATTGCTTACGTGATGGGCTGTGTTTGTTGCCGAGTGTGAGGGAAAATGTCTTTTTTGGTTTTGCTTCTTGTTTGTGAGATGCCGAGGGCAGCTGTGAGTGATTGTAAGGTGTGTGGCCGATGGTAGAAGGGTTAAGGGGTTGTTTTTTGAATGGTTTTGGGGCTGGTTGAAGGCTGGGGTGTATTTGTTTTGTTTGTTTTATCGTGGCTGGGGGCTTATTTGGTGCTTTAGGGTTTTTTTGCTGTCAGTCAATGAGGGATGGATGAGAGAGGAGAGAGGCGAAAGGAAGAGAGGGGCTAGAGAGAGTTGGTAGTGATAGTCTAGGGTTCTTGGTGCCGTGAGTGAGAGCCAAAGAATCATAGGGTTTGGAAATGGTGTCTTTTTATAATGGTGTGCTAAGGTTAGGGTTGTGCATGGGTTTTCAAAAAAAAGGAAATATATCATGTAAAAAAAAGAAGTATTTTATTAATTTATTTAGGGAAAGAATTTGTGTATTTTTGGTGGGGATTGATTTAAAAATATTTCAAAAAAAATGAAGGGGATTTGATGGATTTTGGCATGTGTTAAATATGATTTGAATATTTTGGATTGGGCTTGGGTGGAATGGGCTTAAGGAGTTGTATGGGTGTGTGAGGCATGTGGGATTTTATGGATTGCGGGGGTTTTGGGCCGAGGCTAACATTTAAACAGAGATCAATTGAGTGAACCCGAGGCTAAACAAATGAATTAAATTTGACAAGGTATTTATTTTTTTGAATTTTCCCTTTCGACGTCTGTTTCCCGCGACTTTCGCAACTTATCGGGTAGTGCCTCCATACGAGGCTCATCATTGGGCTTTATGCAAAAATGTAGTATCTACAGTCTCCCCCACTTTGATGAGACTTGTGCAGTGTATGACGGTGACAATCCTATCAAAGTCATGCATGCATTTTTACTTACTTGGCTCGCTAGATGTCGCCGAACTTACCTGTTGTTTTGAGATGCTTCGAACTGAGTCGATCTGGTGGTGAGGTGCTTCGACCCCTGGTTCATTCCTGAACCGTTACATGAGAGATGGGTGATTCATTCCCGAACCTTTACTGAGAGTGGGCTTTGTTCCCTGGGCTTTATTCCTGAACTGTGTTAAATGTGGGCTTTATTCCTGAACTGAATTGATTGTGGGCTTTATTCCCGAACTGTGTTGATTGTGGGCTTTGTTCCCTGGGCTTTATTCCCGAACTATGTTAAATATGGCTTTGTTGCCGAACTTATGTTGATTGTGGGCTTTATTCTCGAACTATGTTGATTGTGGGCTTTGTTCCCTGGGCTTTATTCCCGAACTGTGTTGAGAGTGCTGGCTTTATTCCCGAAATGAATTGATTGTGGGCTTTATTCCCTGGACTTTGTTCCCGAACTTATGTTGATTGTAGGCTTTATTCCCGAACTATATTGATTGTGGACTTTATTCCCTAGGCTTTGTTCCCGAACTTATGTTGATTGTGGGCTTTATTCCCGAATTGTGTTGATTGTGGGCTTTATTCCCTGGGCTTTGTTCCCGAACTTATGTTGATTGTGGGCTTTATTCCCGAACTGTATTGATTGTGGGCTTTATTCCCTGGGCTTTGTTTTCGAACTTATGTTGATTGTAGGCTTTATTCCCGAACTGTATTGATTGTGGGCTTTATTCCCTGGGCTTTGTTCCCGAACTTATGTTGATTGTGGGCTTTATTCCCGAACTGTATTGATTGTGGGCTTTATTCCCTGGGCTTTGTTCCCGAACTGTGCTGAGTGTGGGCTTTATTCCCTAATTGCTTGTCTTTGCCGCTTTTCTTCAAAATCTGCGAACAAAAACAAGACAAAGATTGCGTGCATGTGACGTGTATGCATGGATGTATTTCCTATTCCGATGGGTTAGGCCTTGCTTGTGCTTTTTGGTGCCTCTTGCCTACAAATGTCTTTGGTCGCCCCCAGGGCCTGCTTACAGTTCCTTTCTGTCAATTATATTCCGCTCCTTACAATTACAATTGAAATTCCCTCGGGGTTTTCACATATACCGAGATTAAATGCATTTGCCTTTGTCGAATTAATGTCAAATATGCTCATGTCATGCATGTTATGATGCAAACCGAAAAGATTTGAACAAGTAAGCAAAACAATGTCTTTATGACTAATAAATGCAAGATTACAAAAATAAACATCTTCGTCATCTGCATCTTTGTCTTCTTCAGTCTTCTTGGTTCATTTGAGCGTTAGATTCTCCGACTGCAGTAGTTCTTCTTTCTATTCCTTCTTCTCTTTGTCATTGCCCAAGAAGTTTTTCCAGGAATCTATCCCCTGCTCCATTACATCTTCACTACTGATGTTCCATATCTCCATGCAAAAGGCTTGGTGGTTGAGGGTTCGAAGGACAAGGCCTTCAGGTAGGCCAGAGTTGATCATGTAAGTGGGTGGTGGAACAGAGTGGTAGTTGGGTAGAGGGTTTCTATGTGTGTTGGGTTGTTCTTTTTCTAGGTCGGGTATCTTATGAGCGTCAATGAGGTTTGGGTATCGTTAATCATAGAGGTCATCCTCCGTAGCTTATTATAAATAGAGGGTTTGGTGCCCTTAATGATCATCTTGATTTGGTCCTTCTCTGAGGGCCGAGTCTGCATTTTCAAGAGCTAGCTTCTCCAGCAATCTATATAATCCTTGAAGCTCTCTTCCGGCTTCTGTTTGGTATTCTCCAAGTCACGGAGCGACAAGTCAATCTCCAAGTCTGTGACATACTGATTCAGAAAGGCTTCTGCTAATGCCCTCCAATCATCCTTGACTTTTATCTCCAAGCCGTGATACCATACTACGAGCGCCCCCTCTAGTGACATCCCGAACATCTTCTGAACTTGACGCTTCGACAGACCCACTGAACTCATCACAGAAACATAATGTCGGAGATGGACTCTCGGACCCCCGTTCCCGTTGAACTTGGCTATGTCAGGCATCTTGAACTGCGAAGGCAGCTGCTCTTCAAAATTCATCGCATCGTAGTCTAGAAAATCTTCATGTTTACCTTTCAGCTTACGGGTAACTGACTCTACCTGATCCCTGAGTTTCTGCAATTCTACCTGAGACCCGGCTACCTTTCCCATGGCATACTCTGCCATGTCATCATCAAAAGTAGGTATCTCATCACTCACCCTATTCGGAGGCTCCTCACGCTTGACGTTCTCATTGTTTTCTATTCCCCCTGTGCGGGGCACTGCCAGATTGGCGACAGCGGTGGCTAAAGCTTGCAACTGCTCAGTAATCTTAGTGATATTGGTCTCTAATTGATCCATACGGGAAACCTCATTATCTGACTCATTCATGTTTGTTAACTATTTTTTAACGAGTCTTCCTTCTTCTCTAACCCAACGGATATCTATAATGGCTGTTTGAAACTATGAGTTAGCATGATGCATGTATGCGTGTGATGCATGAGATATATAAGATGCATGTGGTTACCAAAACAGAATATATCCTTCCAACCTTATTTCTCTCACACATGTGGTAAGTCTATTTTTGGGTTCTAAGTATGGCTTACTTTATACACCGATGTGGGTACACAAAATTGTTCTCTCTTATGCTACGGGGTGAACCTTGGTCGCTTCTGTCCCTTTCCATCGGTAAAAGACAAAGACCGCCCATTTACAACATGGACTAAGCTTATTATGGGATCATGCCATTGTCTAGAAATGATGAATTGGGCTTTCAGCAACCGCGGTCATGGGGGTGAACTTGGAGGTATCCAAAGTAAATAAATATGCCGTAACAAGGCGTATCCTTCCTGGGTGAAAGCCAATGTGGATATCGGACTCATGCTTTTAGCATATTTATATCATGATTGGATTTTCTAAGTCCATCAAGGTTTTCATACAAGTTGGCCCATTATCATTTCAAAGCATTCAATCATATTATTGCGAGGTGCAAACTTGTCCCAGTTGAAAAAGGCCCAACAGGTTTACACTTTTGCGATAATGTGCCTAAACAACTTCAAATGATAGGGGGGCCCAAACACAAAGTGGCCCATCAGAATTTTGATAACTTTTGGTTCAATCGGCATAAAACATAAACTCGTCCCAGTTTAAATGGCCCAACAAGTTCATATCTCATGACAAGAGGTCCAAATGGATCCAAATGATGATGGTCTCAAATACAAGCATAAAGGGTGGCTTCTATAGGTCATACAACTATGGCTCATATGTGGGTTTATAGGGGTATAGATAAAGGCTCCCGCCTGTTAGTCTCTAAAACATTCCCAATATCATATAAAGCAATGAAATCATGTGAATACGAAAGTAAAGTATAGCGGAATTATACTTACAAAGATCGGATGTTGGATGCGTCAAATACAAAACTTTTGCTCCTTTGAGAAGTCTCCAACCTTCCTCTTTGAATTTTGATCTTCAAGCTCCAAGCCTTGATCTTTGATTCCAAGCTTTTGGGATGGTTTCCCTATCACCTTGGATGATTCCTTGTGTGTGTGCTAGCACTTAGAAATATTTGCAACAAAAATTTCTTATTCTTCCTCCTAGTTTCGGTCAAGATGAAAGAAAATGGAGAGAGTGTTTTTGGCTTTTAAAACCGTGAATCATGATGAGAGAAAGTGAATTGATTTTGTTGACTTGTATTTCAATTTCAAAAAATAAAATAATGATATACCAAAGTTGGTATATGTCAACAACAAATCACACTTGAGTGTTGAGAAAGTCACCATCTTTCTCACCAAATTCCATCACCAAAAAGGTGAAACAAAATGACAAGTGATGTGACTAGTGATGTGACATATGGGCCCCACTTGATTCAAAATCCGAGTGGGCCCGCAACACATCCCGGGCTCGGATTCACTAATTCCGAATTAACGAATTTTCCGTTGCGACGTAATTAAATCAAATTTAATTAAATAATTATGCCAAGCAAAATTACTATTCACGTCGCTCGCGAATTAATTCTAAATTAATTCGTTTTCCCGAATTAAAATCCAATTTTAATTCCGCGTCGAAATCTAATTTCGTTTAATATATCGAATATATTATTTTATCGATTAATTCCAAATTAATCGTTCTTTCTCTCTTCAAATAGTATTTTATCCTAGATAAAATCTCTATGTAATTAATCCCAGATTAATTATGTTCGAATCATACGTCATCGGTGAAACTTCGGGAAGCGACCCAAGAGATCCCTGGATATGTTGGCAGTAAATCCGGTCGTCGGACTATCCGAACACGTACATACCTTGTACTATGTTTTTACCGATTTACGAGACATGGTTGGCTTCTAGCAAAGCATCGTGCCTACCCAATTCTCCAGAAATATTCTTAATGGAATATATAATCTTTGTCAGGCGTAGTATACGTAGTATTGCGTATTTCGATCCAGTATCGGATGTCACATGCAAGGCCTGGGGATGGAATAGTGTCTGCCCCATACGAAGCATATATCGGATCACAAGCAACTAGTCTCTTTAATCGGATAATCATGACCATGTCATATTATACCGATGGTTGCAACCAATTAGAGTACCAGTTTTGTATCCCTGCGTGATCATCATCTCCATATGACTGAAGTGATACTTCCATCTTGACATCACACCCAATACATTATGATTCTCAATAAACCCAGAAGAGGCGTACACGGAACCTGTTAAAGTCCTGGACGACCAAAACCAAAGCGTATTGATTGTCGCAAGTATTAGTGATGCAAGTCTCAAGTTAAGACCAAATACACCTACCCTGCTGCGGATTCCCATAGACACATAGTCATACTACCAATGAGATTCTGCGGGGTCTATCCAGAGCGAAGCTGTTTCCATACCATCGGTAAACACAACCTCCTATCAAACTTGCATAAGTATCCAATACTTAAATATATGAGAACTATGTTGTTACGTTTCCATAACACGCACAAGTGCAATACTAGTCTATTCCGTATTATCGATGTCCAGTCTTGATAATACTACGACTAGGGATATTTAATGATTAAACCGTTATGGATTGATACTGTCTCATATCTTGCAATCCGGAACTAATCATAAGGACTTTTATCATTTATATATTTAAGTAATCAAATTATAAAATGATAAAATGCAATTTCCATTGCTACATAGTTAATTTGTACAAAAAACCACAATGTCTTTTACAAATAATGACGCTATGGGTCATAATTGTCTAACAATCTCCCACTTGGCCTATAGTCAGTCCCTCAAGCATATAATACCTGAACTATGTACATGTCGCTCAAAATTTTGCTGAGGAATAGCTTTCGTCAGCAGATCTGCAATGTTGTCTTCTGATGCGACCTTTTCGATCTTCACATCGCCACGATGTATGATCTCACGAATCAGATGGAAACGTCGAAGAACATGCTTGGATCGTTGATGAGATCGCGGTTCCTTAGCCTGCGCTATAGCCCCGTTATTGTCACAATACAATGGAACGGGCTCAGCTGCTAACGGAACTACTCCTAATCCAATTAGGAATTTACGGATCCAAACTGCCTCTTTTCCTGCTTCAGCTGCAGCAATATACTCCGCTTCTGTTGTTGAATCGGCAACAGTCTCTTGCTTGGAAGATTTCCAGCTTACTGCTCCGTTGTTCAAACAAACGTACCCGGATTGTGACTTACAGTCGTCTTTATCGATTTGGAATTTTGCATCGGTATACCCAGTTACCTCAAGTTCTCCATTTCCATAGATTAAGAAAGCATCATTAGTTCGTCTAAGATACTTAAGGATATTCTTAACCGCCATCCAGTGACCTTCACCTGGATCGACCTGATAACGACTACACATGCTCAAAGCATACGATATATCAGGTCGTGTACATATCATGGCATACATGATTGATCCGAATGCCGAGGTGAACGGTATCCGACTCATGCTGTCTCTCTCATCTTGAGTTTTAGGACACATGTCCTTAGATAGAGTGACGCCATGTGACACTGGTAACAGTCCCCTCTTGGACTGATCCATGTTGAATCTCTTCAACACTTTGTCAATGTACATGCTCTGGGAGAGTCCAAGCAGCTTTCTAGATCTATCTCGGTAGATCTTTATTCCTAGAATAAAGGATGCTTCTCCCAGATCCTTCATGGAGAATTTTAATGAAAGCCAAGCTTTCACCGATGTTAACATGGGAATGTCATTACCAATAAGCAATACATCATCAACGTAAAGGACAATGAATGTCAATGCACTCCCACTAACCTTCTTATATACACAAGGATCATCCTCGTTTTGAACGAAATCATATTCTTTTATGATCTCATCAAAACGTTGGTTCCAAGAACGCGATGCTTGCTTCAATCCATAAATGGATCGATTTAACTTAAAAACCTTGTTTGCAAGTCTTGGTACGACAAAATCGTCAGGCTGTTGAATATAAACATCCTCTAAAAGGTTTCCATTAAGGAAAGCGGTTTTGACGTCCATCTACCATATCTCGTAATCGAAATATGCAGCAATAGCAAGCATTATCCTAATGGATTTAATCATGGCAACGGGTGAAAAAGTTTCGTCGTAATCGACACCATGTTGTTGACGATACCCTTTCGCTACAAGCCTAGCTTTGTACGTCTGTACGTTGCCATCCATGTCAGTCTTCTTCTTGAAGACCCATTTGCAACCAATAGGCTTTACGCCTTCTGGTGCATCAACCAGTGTCCAAACTTGGTTGGTGTACATGGAATCCATTTCGGAATTCATGGCATCTTGCCATAAACCGGAGTCGATACCTTGTATTGCTTCCCCATAAGTAGCCGGCTCATCTTCCTCAATAAGATTAATATCCACATGAGGTGAGATCAGAAACCCATACCTCTCAGGTTGTTTTCTGACTCTCTCTGATCTACGCGGTCCTTGTGTATTCGAAGATTGTGGTACAGTCTCATCCCTGATGGACCGTTCATGTTCCGTTAAGGATTCTGTGCCAGGAATAGTATCACTCCGATTTTCATCGAGTTCTACTTTCCTCCCACTTATCACTGCATTTAGGAATTCCTTCTCAAGGAAAACCGCATGTAGAGCAACAAATACTTTGTTCTCTTGTGAGTATTAGAAGTAATATCCTTTGGTTTCCCTAGGATATCCTACGAATAGGCATTTATCCGATTTGGGTTCAAGTTTGGTACCTTCCAAACGTTTAACGTATGCCCAGCAATCCCAAATCTTCAGGAATGAGAAACCCGATTTCTTTCATGTCCATATTTCATACGGAGTCTGTTTAACAGACTTTGACGGAACCTTATTCAAAATAAGTATTACATTGTTCAATGCATATCCCCAGAAGGAAATAGGTAGCTCTGTGCGACTCATCATAAACCTTACCATGTCTAACAAAGTTCGGTTTCTCCATTCAGACACACCATTTAATTGCGGTGTTTCGGGAGGAGTCCACTGTGAAAGAATACCATATTCTTTCAAGTAATCAAGAAACTCATTGCTTAAGTATTCGCCACCACGGTCCGACCGTAATGTCTTAATACTTTTACCGGTCTGTTTTTCTACTTCGTGTCGAAACTCTTTGAATTTCTCAAAAGTTTCCGACTTGTGTCTCATAAGATACACATAACCATAACGCGATGCATCATCCGTAAAGGTTACGAAGTATTCATATCTACCTCTAGCCTGGCTAGACATGGGCCCACATATGTCACTATGAACAAGGGCTAACAGTTCGGTGGCATGTGCATATTTACCGCTAAAAGGTGATTTAGGCATCTTGCCTAATAAACAAGATTCGCAGACGTCATATGAATTTGGATCAAATCCGTCCAAGTACCCACTCTTCGAAAGTGTGGATATACGTGTCTTGTTTATGTGTCCCAAACGACAATGCCACATGTAAGTTTCATCTTTGTTACTTACTTTAAGCTTTTTGTTTGTTACATTATATGTTTGAGATTGATTCATATTCAAAATATAAAGACCATTATTTACATCAGCGGTGCAAATTTCCATATCATTTTTATACATAAAACACCCAGTGTTTCTAAATACAAAAGTGTACCCACATTGGGCTAACATAGATACAGAAATAATATTCCTAGTCAAACTAGGTACATAATAACAGTCTGATAGTTTAAGTACATGCCCCGAGGGCAGTTCCAAAACAAAAGTGCCAACGGCCAAAACGGCGACCCGTGTCCCATTTCCAACGCGGAGGTCAATCTCTCCTGAGGCCAGTCTCCTGCTAATCTGCAGATCCAGCACATCAGTACATATATGAGTTCCACAACCAGAATCAAAAATCCAATTTTTAAAACTAGTAGTAGACATGTTTATTTCTATAACAAACATACATGAAGCCGGTGCCTTGCCCGCTTTGATTTCCTTCATGTGTGCCTTGTACTCGCGGCAGTCACGCTTCCAGTGACCCCGCTTCCCGCACTGCAGACATATATCTTGGGATCTGTCATTAGGTTTCCCAGAACCCTTTGACGATTTGGCCTTGCCCTTCTTCTTATGCTTTTTCTTCTTGACACCTCCAGTCGCCTTGGGCCAATCCCTCGGAGTCTGAGATGTTGAAGCAAAGTGTGCCTCGCGCTTCTTGCCCTTAAGGAGCTCTTTTTCTGCTTCGCGTAGAGTGGACATCAACTCTCCACGAGTTTGGTCTTAGTTCAACATGTTGTAGTTCATGATGAACCCACTCCAAGTGTCGGGGAGAGACTGTAGGATCAAATCTACCGAAGTCTCAGCCTCGAAGACGATGCCCATCTTTCCGAGCTGCTCAATGTCAGCAATCATCTATGACACATGGTGCTCAACAGACGTACCCTCTGACATGCGAGCGCGGAAGAGCTTCTTCTGCAACTCATATCTTTGCGATCTAAGATTAGATCGGTGAAAATCATGCAACTTCGCCATCATCTCATAGGGATCCAATCCCTTGTTTTGACGACGGAATTGCGGAGTCATAGCAGCAAGCATTACCGATTGAGCGGTCGCGATGTCATCGCTATGAGTCTTCCAAAGCTCTAGCTCAAGCAACTGATCAGGTCGGGGCTTAGGCCCAAGAGGTCTCTCTATAGTGTAGAGTAACTTCTCGGATCCCAGAACAATTCTGAGATTCATATCCTAGTCTTGAAAGTTTGTGCCATTAAAGACATTATCGCCCATGACATTATCCCTAATGCTTAACTTTCCTGTCATCTTAATCGCAATAGTCCAACTATTCGATTAACGATGTATGGGTACAGTCTAACTGTTACAAGAAAAATAATAATATATTAGTCCAACTAATAAAAATAATTGACGAAATAATTTGAAAGCGCATAAAGCTAAGTATTTGAATGAAATTGCAAATTCAATACTAGCCTCCCACTATTTTTCGGCGAGCCTCTAACCCTCTGTTGAGTACTCGGGAAACCTAGTTTCCTAGTGGGCTAAGATCCCGTTAAATAACACACAACCTTGACTTTGGCCAACAAGCTGTATGATATTTAACTAGGTAGATCTCTAAGATCAATTGGATCTCATCCAATTCCTAGATCCGGTAGGTGGACCTCCAAGTCCGAAACATATATACAATATATATGCAAATATATCCAATATATTTTCCTAACCTTTTTCCTCTGAATCAACTAAGCCTTGGCTTTGGCACAACAAGCTTAATGATTCCAGTTAAGCGGAACCCATTGACTTTGGAAAGCTTCGTAATCGATGTCGATGGACAAGAAGTGATCTTGACTTTGGCCAATAAATCACAACTTGGACAAGACATACGATATGGAACAAAGCCTTAATGATTCAAACACATCCGACATGAGACAAAGGTCTTGAATCTTGGCCAACAAACCAGTGCCTATCTTGGATCTTGAGTAAGAATCACTCAATGGAAGGAAAACGCTTACTATTTGTTGAGGGTTTTTACGTAAATTGGCAACCAATTTATTATCTTTGTTAGGTCTCATCATACACCCTTAAGTATGCATTCTAAAAGCATAATAAGGCGCGGGAAATAAATTAATAACAATATGCGGATGGATATCTCACAGATTGTTCCTAGAACAAATCACTTCATTTCCTCTCCCCGGCTAGCACTATTCTTACTTCTACCCAATTACATAATACAATTAAAGAAACCTCATGAACAATGAGGGGAATTAGGTGAGAAGAGAATTACAAAGAATCAAGAGAGATAAGGCTGGACACGCAGGTCCAATTTAATAAATTCTAAATTTACAACAATTTCCAAAATTGCCATTTCCCTTCTAATATCCATCCTATATACATTATTCATTCAACACATCCATGTATTCACACAAAGCATGTTATTCAATCAATCTAATCCAATTAATTAATCTTTGAATATGGTGATCATCCAATGTTCAAACAACGATTTGATTTGCGCGAGTCCAACTCGTTTGAGAATAAGTATTCGAAGTACGAATTCTTGAATTATATTGAACTACAATTTAAATCTAATTTAATTTGTATTCAATACTAATTCTATATTTAATTCCAAATTAAATAACTACACTTTTTAATGCGCCTTTACGACTTAGATTCCAAATCTAATCTAAATGGGTCTCAAAGCCCAATTAACATCCAATGTCATTTAATTAAAGTCCAATGGGCTTTCAATTAATTTCTTAAGGCATGGACTTTGGTCAATATGGGTCAAACCCAAATACCAAAGCCCAATTAAGGAATCACCATATTTGCCAAGAAACCAATTTAGGCCCATTAGGCCCAATTAAACATAAAAGGCCCATTTGTTCTATTTGGACTTAATGGAATGGTTTAGGTCCAATTTGGATCCAATCCAATTGACCTAAACCAACTTGGCCCAACCAAGCCCATTAGGCCCAAATACAACATTACAAGCTCAATTCTTAATTAAGCCCAATTAATCAAATTCTAAAATTCCAAATTTCATAATTTAATTAATTAAAGTGTATTGCATTAATTAATTATCTAAATTAACATTTCCAAAAAATCAATTTAATTAATTAATTATGCTTTAATTTGTTCAACACATGTCCAACATTATTGAAACAAAAAATCATCTCATTTCATGCTTCTCAAGGTCACGGCATTGTAGGGTTTTTTTATTTTCGATTCCGATTTCAATCCGATTGAATCTCAAATTAATATATCCATGTCTTTCAACTCATCCAATGATAAAAAAAAAAAACAAAAAACACCATGACTTTTAGGGCATATAGCATTCGGCCATCATACCGCATTTGGGGAAAATTAATCCAATTCAATTTTCTTCAAATTGATCATGTATAACTCCAAGTTATTAACATACAAGCATACTCAAACAAACAATTTGATTAAAACATGATCAAATCAAATTTACCCAAATTTTAGTATATAAACCCTAAGTTCAATTTCATGTTTATCAAGGCTCTGATACCAATGTTAGTCTCTAAGACATTCCCAAGATCATATAAAGCAATGAAATCATGTGAATACGAAAGTAAAGTATGGCGGAATCATACTTACAAAGATCGGATGTTGGATGCGTCAAATACAAAAATTTTGCTCCTTTGAGAAGTCTCCAACCTTCCTCTTTGAATTTTGATCTTCAAGTTCCAAGCCTTTGACCGGCGTAAACACACACGTATAACGCAAGCGCACGTATCGTTCAAGTAGTATAAAAATATTGATCCCACGATGACTTAATATCTAATCTATTAATTTCATGAGGTCAAATGATTACTAGTATCTAACAGGTTGTTTGATTGATTTTAAATGGTGACGATTCTAAATTTAAAAATAAAATTATTCGAAAGTACGTTTTAAGAAAATTCAATATTAAAAACTATATATGGTTGTGATTTCTTCCAATATCATTTTAAAGATGAAGTGGTTATCTTAAAGTTGGGTAATATATTGATTTATTAACCTGGAACACTAAATTATGTGTAAGCCTCTGTCGATGGTCAGACAAAAATACCCAGTTTAACCCAATTGAACCATATGTCTATGTCAACCAAATTATCTGGATTCATTAAGTTTAAGTTTCAATTATGACTACCCCCGCCCGACAGGTATATGTCTATCCTGTAAGGAAATCTATTAAAGGGTTATCTATCCTCAAGGAAGATCGTGGACTATTGAGTCTAAGGTCTTAAACTTAAAATCCCTATGTCTAGTTCATTTTAAGTTTCCCAGTTCAATTTTATTAATGGCCAGTTAATGAAAAAGCATTAAGATTAAGACTCAATAAATAAATCTTTAAATTACCCAAACTATAATTTAACCCCTTATAAACCGGTGATATTGGATTTCATCACAACCCCAGATAACTGGCTTAGTTACGACACATATTTACGGGTAGTAAAAAAAACTTAAATAAAATAAAAGACATAAAGTAAAATACTGAAAATTAAATGCTGAAAATTAAATGCTGAAAAGTAAATGCTGAAAGTAAATGCTAAAATTAAATACTGAAAATTAAATGCTGAAAAGTAAATGCTGAAAATAAATTACTGAAAAGTAAATGCTGAAAGTAAATTGCTGAAAAGTAAATGCTGAAAGTAAATTGCTGAAAAGTAAATAAAGTAAAAGTACAATAAAATAAAATGCTGAGGTAAAAGGATCCACTTTTATTACTTCTATTTTAGATATCTCCCTTAATATAATATATTAACTTTGCATGATAATTACCAACCAGCCATATAGGCGGTATCCAGATTAATTCAAATTAATAATTAATTACCAACCGACCAATCAGGCGGTATCCAGTTTAGTCAGGTTAAAACCAATTTAAATAATTACCAACCGACCAATATGGTGGTATCCTCGTTAAGTCAGGTTTTAACTAGTTTATATATTATAATTAAGGGAGATTAATCTAAATATTAGTAATAAAAGTTTTACCTTTTACCCCAGCAAAGGGGAGTTACCTCCTCATTACTGAATAGTAAAAACTGAAAATTAAGGAAAGAAAAGTATTGTGCGTAAAAGTAAATTGCGGAAAGTAAGAACTGAAAAGTAAAGAAAAGAAAGTGCGAAAGCGGAAATTAATTACTGAAAGCTGTAAATAAACAAAAAAGATACAATATTCTTAGTATTCTTAAGGAATTCCTTAGAAGAAAGTATGAATTTTACAAATGAAATGGCTTGGTATTTATAGGCAAAATTTTGCCTACATCAAATCATTCACCAAATCAATTATTAATTGCTCCACTAATTGCTCCACTAATTGCTCCACCAAATCCATTATTAATTACTCCACTAATCTCTTATCATGTTTGGTGATGATTTTATAATTTTTATTATTTATTTATTAATTTATTTTTTTGCTTTGAAAATGATTGAAAGTGACTTTTATAATTACACACAACACACTTCTGGATGGTGCATCAATTTCGGGCATGAAATCTTCAGAATTCGAAATTATTTTGTCTTTCACAGCTGTATATATTTGAGTCTTCTTTAATCTGGAACTTGAATCAGCTCAATCCGATATCGGAGTAAAAAGTTATGCCCAAATTACGACAGATGCACAAAACTGGAATTTCCAAAACTGCACTTCGTTAAAACGCTCTTTCAAGTTTCCAATCTCCAAAATTAATATGTCAAGTCAAATTTTTGCCCTTATTTGACTCACATTTCGTCCTAAATGATTTCATTGTGTCCCAATATTATTTTATCTGCAAAATAAACTAAAACACATCAAAACGTTCATCAAACCCGAGAAACTAAACAAAATATTAAGTAAAAGGGGCGGTAAATTTTGATATATTTTCCGCTCATCAGACCCCCAAACCTAACATTTTGCTAGTCCTCGAGCAAAACAACAAAATAAAATACAAGAAACAATTAAAATTAAACTAAGCCATTTTCGTAGGGATCACGGTTGTATTTAGCATATGCAACAAGCCTTTAAACCCCTAGGTATCCATAGTGGACGAGTTATAGTCTCGTGAGGGCTTACAGCAACGATACCCACAAACGTTTTACAAAAGTAAAAAGATAATAAAACTAATGCACAGAAAAGCAAAAAGACAAGAGAAAAGAGAATAAAGAAGTTAGTGACTAATCAAGTGAAACTTCTACTCCAAGTCAATAGTTGTTTTGTTTCATTCTAAATTACCGAATAAGTAAATTCTCCGATTATTTTTACCATTCTCCATATACACAGTTGACAAAATATTAATCAACTCATTTTTGCCTACAACAGTCACAAGTGTAGTTGATAAGAGAGTAATATTTTTGTCCTAAAGTTTTATCAGAATTCACATCTTTTTGCAGCAATGGAATAATTTTTCTGATTTTTCTGATTTTTTTTTTTGATTTTTTTTTATTTATATACAATATCTTCCATCTATGTAGCGAGTGTTGGGTCGGTGGCTCCCAAACCAGTTGGCTTTAGGGCACTAGGTGTTAAGACACCCCTACAGACTTAATTACTCATACTTCAGATATATATATTTTTGCAACATCTTCGATCCATTAGCGAGCTTTGGACCAGTGACTCCCAAACCAGTTGGCTTTAGGGCACTAGGTGTTAAAACACCCTTACAGACTTAATAACTCGGATCTCAGACGTTTTTTTTTTTTTTTTTACTCCATCACTTTTTGAGATGCTTTCTCCAATTAAACTAGAGCACTAAATATTATAAACTTTTCAATTACAACTCATGTATGTATGTTACCATGCATGTTGATAATATCTGCTAACTGAGCATATGAGATCCCTGGATATATTGGCAGTAAATCCGGTCGTCGGACTATCCGAACACGTACGTACCTTGTACTATATTTTTACCGATTTACGAGACATAGTTGGCTTCTAGCAAAGCACCGTGCCTACCCAATTCTCCAGAAATATTCTTAATGGAATATATAATCTTTGTCAGGCGTAGTATATGTAGTATTGCGTATTTCGATCCAGTATCGGATGTCACATGCAAGGCCTGGGGCTGGAATAGTGTCTGCCCCGTACGAAGCATATATCGGATCACAAGCAACTAGTCTCTTTAATCGGATAATCATGACCATGTCATATTATACCGATGGTTGCAACCAATTAGAGTACCAGTTCTGTATCCCTGCGTGATCATCATCTCCATATGATGTTATAACAAATTGGAGAGAAAATGTTAATTAAGCGTTGACAAGAAATGTGGTATGATCAAGAAAATAAATTTACCATGGTATAGGAATTAATAAAGAGAAGACATTCTAGTATGCAATATAGTATAGAAGATGAGTAAATATAAAAGAATGGTGGAGGAAAATCAAGGAGTTGAGATCTACAATTATGGTCCAAGAAAGAACGAATGAAACTATTGAGAATTAGAAAGAAAGTTGATAAGTTAAAATAATACTAAAGTAAGGTAGTAGTCAAATGATAGTCGAAGGCAATGATTGATATAAGAACAAAGAAATCCAAGTAAGAAGGACAGAATAGACCAAGGAAGTTTTTAGTAGTCGATAAAATAAAGTAAAGAATAAAAGAGTACAAGGAAAAGTTTAAGAGAGAGGAATCGATGAGATACAACCGAGGTAGGAAATAATACATATCGATAAAAAGGATATAGTAAGTAATAGCAATAAAAGTTTCAATAAGTAACCATATGAGATACCCAAGCCCTTCAGAAAGGAGAAAATTTTGGAACTTAGAAAAGAAGCTTATAGACGATTGAATGTGGTATAAGAAATATGGAGAGTCGATAGTCGAGTAATGAGAAAATATGTTAAGGTCAAGTTGGACGAGTGGAATAGAGAAATATCAAGTATAGGTATGAGATATTAGAATCCTCGGTGAGAGCCAAGATACTAGTTATTAAGAACTTGCTCAAGTTAAGAAATCATGGGGCATAAATGAAGAACTAGAAGAAAGAAATCTCATAGATAAGGAGTATAAGGTACAGCGACAGAACAGAAGGACAATAGTCAAAAGTACTCAGCAAAAAGTATTACAGAATGAGGACTTAGGAAAGATCTAGTAGTCAGCAGAGGTTAGCGACAAAAAGGTAAAGTTTAGTAGCGTCTTGGATATTCGCAAAGTTAAGAAGATCACGAGTATACGCCAGAGAGGATTCGAGGACGAATCCTATTTAAGGGGGGAGAATTTGTAACGACCGGTAGTCCTTACTACTGCCTATCGCGATAATGTTACGTACGAGACGAAAGTATGTAAAATAAACTATTTTTGGACTTATATATGCTCATGGAACGATTTTGGAGACAATCGGTAAATTTTCCAAAGTCCCGGGAAGAGACTGTACCATGTGCCCCTTGTACTACCCATAATATTTGGGGTATAACTTTTTCATACGATCTCCGATTTTTATGAATTTTATATCGTTGAAAATCTGAGACCGAGACCTACAACTTCCGCGTTAAATATTTTCCCAAATTCGGAATAGAACCGAGTCAAAAACGTAAGTCAAAATCTGGGTGAATAGTAAATTCGGACCCAAATGATAAAATCTTCATATTTCTCCACTTCTCTACAAACTTCTACATTGTTCTTTGTGTCAATTAGGTCCACTATAAAAGGGACCACTATTCATCATTTCCAGAAGAGGGGAAAACAAAAATAGAAAAGAAAGGGAAGAAATCGTAAGAAAAAGAGAGGGAAAGGGAAGAAGGAGAAGAAGAAGAAAAGAAGAAGAAGAAGAAAAGATTTGGAAAAGAAGCTTGGCAACCTTTGAGGAGTTTAGAAGATGAAGAAAACTAAGAGAAAAAAGGTGAGAATTCATGACCCATTTTTGAATTTTAAAGTTTTGATGAATTAATACCTATATTGTGTTGGAAACTTGTTTGTGATGATGATAGCATGCTTGTTGACAATCAAAACAATGGAAAGTTAATGAATTCTAGTTTGTGAAGTTTTGGGTAAAATTTGGCAGAATGTGTGTGATAAATTAAGAATTGATTTGATGATGAAATGATGGTTTAGTTGGTGAAAATTGAGTGTAAGATGATGTTTTGTATGTTTTTTTTTGTATTGGAAGTGTCAAACCTATGCTGTCAAAGGCGGTAGGCGGTGCAAGGCGTTTTGATAGTCTAACCCGCCCAAGCGTTGCCAAAGCGCCGCCAAAGCGCCCCTTTAATTTGTCAAAGAGTTGGTTGACTAGTCAATTATATAATTTTTTTTATCTATTATATAAAGTTTTATAACTTAAATAAACAAATCAAACAAGTGAATAATTAATTAAGTGCTTAAACAAATACTCAAACTCAAACAACCATGTCTAAACAATTCAAAGTTTCAAATAACCATGGCTAAAAAAACATATTGATCATGTCCTCAAAGGACCTCGTCATCTCCTGAAAACATGCCATCATCATTTCCATCACTCCCCACGTAATCATCATCTTCATCTGAAACATCCGTTGTAGAATCTTCATCTTGAAGTTGGACTTGGGGCCTAGAAGACGACCCTGCTTGAGTGTTCTTAGTACGTCTTTTATAAGTACGAGTGATAGGAGGAATATCATCTTGATTTCCTTCAGCATCTTCAAGAGTTCCATAAGTAAAGTCTGTTCCATCTACAAAATCTCCTCTAGCATCATGTGGTACTAACCACTCGGTACATTCATCAATTGACTTCAAGAGAATAGGATCAAGATCTTTCCCAAGAATACGCTCTTCATAACGCTTCTTAAGCTTCTTGTTATATGCTCATATGCTAGATCCTTTAGCCGGCTCGATTCTAAGCAGTTTCTCTTAGTGTGGATCTATAATTATTAACAAGTGTATTAATATTTTTAAAAAAAAAATAAAAGAAGCTAAAAATGCAAACAAAAACAAGAAGAAAGAAAAATAAACACACTTATATTACTAAAAGTGCTCCAATTCCTCTCACACGGAGAAGCCGAACTAGTAAGTCCAACTAATCTCTTAGCAAATGTTTGCAAGGTTGGAACTTCACTTCCAAAAGTTATCCACCAAACATCTATAAAAAATAACATAAGAAAGTACTTAAAGAAAATTAAGTTCTTAACATCAAATTCACGTAAAAACTATTTGAAGTAAACTTACATGGAGTCATCTCATCCTTAAGTCTTTAGGCACTAGGACTTCCAAATTTCCCTTGCTTTTCCCGAAAGGTTGCAAGCTCACGGATGATAGCTACTTGTTGATCTTCATTATTTGAAAGCTTATGGATACAATCCAATAGACCCGTCTTAACTTCATCATTGCTATCCATTTCATTTGGAGAATTAGGAGTGGCATACATATATAGTGGGTTAAGATAATGAGCTGCTGCATGCAATGGTTGTCTGAGTTGCTCTTTCCAACGAGAATCAATAATAGACAACACTTTCTCCGAAGTATTCCTATCTTCTTGAGTTGCATCTCCCAAACTGGCAAGTAACTTTTCCTTGTAAAGTTTGATTGCCCAATATATGTAAGCCATAGATGGATTTTCCTCCATATCAACCATCCGAATCACATCAACTAAAGGAGCCATAATCTTCAAGACATAATGCATTTGATTCCAAAAGGTTGATTTCTTGATTGTCCTTGCAATTTCTTTTCCAACTTTATGTTTTACCCACTTACTTTTCACCCAATCTTCATGTGTCATCATACTTCTTAAGTTTGGCTTTTTCTCAAACATACTTTGCAAAGTATAAAAAGTAGTGGCAAAATGAGTCACTGCAGGCCGCACAAGATCTCTCCCACCTGTAAGCTTCCTCATCAAATGCAATACATGAGTGTGATTGTAAATAAAGAGAGATATTTCTTTTGCTTTCTCCACAACATCTACCACCGTAGGCATGACACAAATATCTTGTAACATGAGATTAATACAATGAGCTGCACAGGGAGTCCAATAAATTCTATAGTCTCGCATTAACCATTTACCCGCAAGCTTGTAATTAGATGCATTGTCGGTGACAACCTACAAGTAAAAAAATAATAATCATTCGCTACGTACATAAACAAAAATTTACAAATTGGCAATTTAGGTAAACTAAAGCACTCACTTGTATCACATTCTTCTCACCAACCTCCAAAATCACTTCATTCAGCATCATATAAATAAAATTCGCATCATGAATATAAGCTTATCCATCAATTGACTTTAAGAAAACCGTCCCTTTGGGACAATTCACTAAAAAGTTAATAAGAGTTCTCCTTTTCTAATAGGTCCACCAATCCGTCATTATGGTAACACCATATGTTTGCCAATGAATCTTGAACTCATCAATCCAATTTTTAATTTCTTGAACTTTCTTTTTCAAGATATCAACCCTCAAATCATGATAAGAATGAGGCTTGAAAGCTATGTAATATTAAATATGTAAAATTAGTAAAGATCAATCAAAATATAACTATAAGCCAATAATTTAGGAATATATATATATATATATATATATATATATATATATATATATTAAAAGTATCACTTACTAGATGGATCGGTATATTGCACAATTGCATGACACATCTTTTGATAGCTTTCAGATTTTGCACAATTAAAAGATATCCCATTCTCATAAAAGAAATCACCAATATAGCCTTGGATTTTTTCTAATGCCAATTTGTTTCCCACTGTAGTGGGATTTTTTGGTACAAAGTTGGGATTCATGGTAACTAGGAAAGAGTCCATATGTCCCTTTCTCTTCTTTGGAATTGAAGAAATCAGTTGTTTACCCCGCGCAAGCACTTCCTCCATCTCATCGTCTTCGTACACATTAACACTTTTGATCATAGCTTCATTAGAAGCTTTTTTCTCATCCCTTTGTATGGTCTTACCTTCCATATAGGCCTTAATCTCATCAACCACCTCTTTGGGGACTTTGTTGCATTTCGCTACATCTCCTTTAATTCCCATAATATGTTGTTTAAAGCGTTTGATGCCTCCTTTCGAGATATGTCCACAAAAGTCACACCTTAAATGTTCTTTGTTACCATTAAAAGGTTGCCCATAATTCCAACCGGGATCATTGGAATTTCGTGGACGATAACATTCAGGTTGATGTTCTTCACTCATTTAAGGCAAATGTGTTTATTTTTCTTTTCCTATTTTCTGTGGAGCCCAAATGGAGTATATGAATTGAAAAAATTCTACAAATGGAGAATATATATAAATGATTCAAATCACACTTTTTGACTTCAATTACTAGATGGAAACAAATCATGGAATCATGCTGCCAGTGGCACACGGCAGTATGCCAAATGAATCTAAGGCATAATGCAGCCTGCCACACGGCAGTGTCTAAAAAGGTCACATCACAATATATAAATGAATTTAATACTTTTTGACTTTTTGAATCAAATGCCTCCAAAGATGCCTACAAAAGTCACACCATATAAATGATTTTATCAAAAAAATAATATATATATGTTGTAAACAGTACAAAAACAGCTGTAAATTTCTTTTGGAAATAGGCCAACAGCTTATGTGCATTTACTGCCAATTCTCTCTCTTCAAAAAGCTTTCAATTCTGATTCTTGTTGACCACGAGAGCACAGCTCTCAAACAGTCATTTGTTTCCACTTTCCAGCAAGCGCCTAGGCGTTTTCAACTTCAAACTGTCAAGGCGCCTGCCTAAGCGCCGCTTAGACGGCACCTTTGACATCATAGTGTCAAACAATGAAGAACAAATAGGGTAGTGAATGAGAACTTGGCAGTGAGTTTGGTATGCAATACCTTCTGGACAGGCTGTGGTATTTAGGTTATAACATGAGTTTTAGGTATCCGTTTGACAAGACGTGAAATTCTGAGTCAACTACAAACATAGGGGAATAGCATATTCAAAATTCATAATTTTTAGGCTTAATAGGGAGTCGTACCGAATTTTCAAACTTGGCCGCACTGCAGTGAATTACTGATTCTGTGGTAACAGAACAAGGTGTAAAGAAAACTTTATAATTTGCGTTCTAGAAGTAAAAATCAAGTTCCATAAAATTCTGGGTATTCTAGACACATAAGGGAGTAACATATCCAAAATTTAGAATTTTTGGACTTAAGACGAGATCGGAACGAATTTTTGAAAACGGGCAACCTGCTGCCCTAGTGCCCAGTTTTTCTGTTGGACAGCCCCTGAATTTCGGTCTATAAGTTGAGTTTCTGAAGTCGGAATTGAGATCCGTAAAAACCAACATAAACTAGACATATTAAGGACCATTACATTAAATTTTCAGCCTTAGATTCATTCCCAATTAATTCTAACGAAATTTCAAATTTGGTCTACAAACTGTAAATTTCTGTCCGTTAGAATAAATTAAGTTTCCGCTACCGCACTTGCGTAACTCCAAACCTAAGTCCATGAAATTCATAGATACCATAGATATCATCAATATTCAGCAAGATTGTGTGTTCATACATTGTATATTCTTTTATGTCATATGAAGATGTTTCGAGTTATGCAAACTGACGATCGTATTGACCTTAGATTGATGCCAGGATACTAAGAGGTAGCTCACGCCGTGAATCGCTCTCGATTTACCATAGCACAGTGAGTGGACACTTTTCCTTTAAACTGATTTTTATTTCGTTATCATTGTTTTAAACCTAAATTTTCATGCTTTAGGGCGTTAGAAGAAATTATTTACAGTTACTTTATAAACAGTTATGTTTTGAGATAGTAAAGATTTTTATAAAGCATTGTTTACAGATTTCAGATTTAAAGTATGATTTTCATGTTTTTCGGGGCATGAGGTAAAAACTCACCCCAGTATGTAACTTGAGATACAGATGGAATTGACGGATACAGAGAGCATGTGCATATGTTGAGGACTGGGGGGACGCCCCTAGATCCTCGGCGCTCAGATGGTACATTCCTGGGCGGAGATGCGCCTACGGGCGGAGATTCTGTTTTCAGAAAAAGGATTTCAATTTTTCAGTTTTCAGAAAATAGTTTTAGAAAAGAATTTAGAAAGACGGATTTAAAGTGAAGTACAAGAAAGAGTTTTCAGTCTTCAGATTCTTAGTAAACAGTTTTCAGAAACCAGTGTTTTAAAGGCAGTTTTCCAAAATATGAAGTTTTGGAATACAAAGTTTTCATATAGAGATGTTTTGAAAATATGGTTTTAAAGCTAAAAGATTTTTATATCAGTTTTCAGTCATTGTCCACTCACTTAGATCGAATAACGATCTAACCCCCCCTCCAGTCTTTATGTTTTGCAGGAATTTCTAGGAGGACGAGCTCGGGAGGACGGATACTGATGCAGTCACCAGGGATGGAGTCCACCAGCATTGAGTCATATAGTATAAGAGTCCAGTCAGTGTCAAAGTAAAAGTTTCTGGTCTGCACTAGTAGAGTATGAGTCTTTAAGAGCATATGTTAATGTATGTAAAGTAAAGTATTTTGAATTCACAGATATGAGAAATAAAAGTATTTCAAATTGAGTATGGTTTATATGCATGATATTGCATTAGAACAGTTTAGAATACAGTCAGATAGTCAGAGGCTTAGGGGTTAGCATAGCTATCCTCTGCCGGTAACATCTCTCAGATCGGGGATGTTACACCTTTCTTTTTAGTAGCAGTGTTGTCGATTCAATTGTCGATTCCATACTAATCAGGTGATGTCTTCTAAACTCTACTTCTTCTTTTTCAGATATTGGGGACAATGTCTCAAATTGGTTCGAGGGGGGGTAGTTGACTAGATAGTTTTAGTTTTTATGTTTTGTTGCTGTTTTTTTCGTTCAATAAAAAGTTTTATTTTATCTTGTTTTTGCTTTGTTGTTATTTTGTGTGTAAAAAAAATATTTTGTGTTGATTTTCTTTTGTGTTTTTCAAAAAAAAAAAAAACTACACAGAAATTAACAATAAATTTTTTACTAACCAAGTGGAATTGTTGTTTAAAGATAGTTGTGTAAGGAGTTTTCGCTCATGAGACGCATCTCAAAATAATTCGTAACAAGTTATTTTTGTTCCTTTCTTTTTTAATCATTTAAATTTATGAATTCTCCATAATATTGATTAAATTTTATCTTCATATGCTCATCTGACAGGTATTATCAACATACACGGTAACATATAAACATGGGTTCTAAGTGAAAATTTTGTAATATTTAGTTATCTAATTTGTTGGAGATATCACCTAAAGGTGGTGGAATTAATGTTTTTATGCAAAAATAAAATAAAAAAAATAAAAAAAAATAACCATGCTCTTTCTTAGCAACCGGACATCTTGCCTCAATAAGCAGTGATTATTCACTAAAACGGTAGAGCTTGAGTTTGTAAAAAAAAGAAAAAAAAATATGTGAATGAGTTCGATTATGTAGCCTCTCTAACTCGAGCAATTAAGTCTGTATGGGTGTTTTAACACTTAGTGCCCTAAGACCAACTAGTATGGGAGTCACTGACCCAAAACTCGTTACATGGGTTAATGAGAAAGCTTAAGGAAATCAGATACTTTTTCTTTTTAATATCCGAGATTCGAGCAATTAAGTCTGTTGGGGTGTCTCCTAGTGCCCTAAAGCCAACTGATTTTGGAGTCACTGGTTCAAAGCTCGTTATAAGGATTGAAGATGTATTATTAATTAAAAAACTATATTTATAAATAAACTCTCATTCCCAAAAGGTGTAAACTCTAATATAATTTTAGGACAAAAATATTACTTTCTTTTCAACAAGACCTGTGAATATTGTGGGTACAATAAATATATTGATATCTTGTTTTATGTGTATATGGAAGAATGGTAAAAAGTACATGAGAATTTACTTATTTAATTATTTAGAAAGAAAAAATAATTACTATCTTGGATAAGAATTTGTCTTTTAAATTTTCTCTTAAATTACTAGGGACTAGTAATAAGATGGTTGGAGGTGTGATGAACACTAAAAAGTGTACATTTATTAAAAGGAAAAATTAATCATTTTACACTTGTAGTTTCATTAGTCCCTTTAATTTAGCACATTTGTGAAATAATAATTAAATTTATGTTTTATATATTTTTTTTGTGATTTTTATTTCTTATGTAGGTCAAATATTACTTTGGATGCCTAACTAGAAAAATGGATTTAACATTTGGATTTTGGAGGTCATAAATTTAATAGGGAGTGTACAATTTCGAAAATTCCAACCCTCTGCAATGTTCGTATTTTTACCATACCTTTTTACTCCGATATCATATTGAAGTGATTCTAGTTCCAAATGAAAGAAGACTCAAAGATCTACAACTTTGAAGTTCACAAGATTTTTCTAATTCTGATGTTTTCAAGGCCGAAATTGATGAAAAATATAAAGTGTGTTATGTATAATTATTAAAGTCATTATTAAAAAAAATGGAAAATGACAATTTACAATTGTCAAACTTCCACCAAACATTGGTGGAGGAAATGGTAGTGGAAATGGTGGAGAAAATGATGGAGAAAATGGTGGAGAAAGCTTGCAAAATTTCTATAAATAGAGGTGTTCTGCACCTCATTTCCTCAGCTTTCTTCACACGATTCTCTCTGAAATTTTGTGAAGGGATACAGCTCTTGTGTTTTTTTTTTTAAAGCTAAATTGTAATTTATTTTTCTTTCAGTAATAAAATTATGTGTGTTTTTATTTAAAATTATGAGTAGCTAAATTTTTTTTTTTTCTGGGGTAAATGGTGAAACTTTTAAAATGAAAATTTAGATTAATCTCACTTATATTATAATACATAAATTAAAATCTAATGATTAATATTTAATTCTGGATTAATTATTGACAAACTTTGTTACCGCTTACATGGCTGGTTTTATTTATTTGACATAATTGAGTACCTAACTGGACTTGTTATAGACAAAAGTTATCACCGCCTTTATGGCTGGTTTTACATGTTTTGGCATAATTAATTCCTGAAATAAATTAATTGGGTAATAATGACAAATTTATATATTATAACAAGTGAGATTTCTAAATTTAATATTAAAAGTGGATCCTCTAACCCCCGATATTTTATTTTATTATTGCAATCCAATTTAAAATTTTCCGATCAATTCAAAAAAATCCAGTCTCTTAATTTTCACTCAAATTGTTATTTTATCCTAATAAATATATTCCATATGGATCGATCCCGGACTTACCGGATTATTTTATTACTTCGACACTCTTATACTTGGGAGTAAATAACCATTTTTTGAGTGTCTCAATAGGTCGAGTACCGGGTTTCAAAATCTAAAAATGTCTTGCTAGAATAATAAACAAGCCTCTGAATTTATACATTTCTTGTACTAATATTGAACTTACAGCATGCTCTGAAACAACTACGTATGGAAATAACATCTCACCCGGAATTGGTTTGGCCAGAAGTGGAGGTCGGGTCAAGTACCGTTTAAGTTGTTGGAATGTATCCTCGCACTCGCTCGTCCACTCCACTTCCTTCTTTGCCTTCTTAATCAGCTGGAAGAAAACATGACACTTATCGATGGCCTTAGAAATGAACCGATTAAGCGCTGTTTCCCGACCAGTGAAGCTCTGCATTTCTTTTCCTGTCTTTGATGATTTCAGGTCTAACACTGCCTTGATCATATGAAGATTGACCTCAATGCCTTTTGCACTAACCATGTACCCCAAAAATGTTCCTGAGGATAATCCAAAAGTACACTTCTCTGAATTTAGTCTCATCTCATATCTCCTCAGGAGTTCAAATGTTTCCCTGAGGTCCTTCAAATGATTCACGGACAATACCATCATTATTATCATGTCATCAACATACACTTGCATCGTCGTGCCGATGAGAGGCTTGAAGACTCGGTTCACCAACCTTTGATACGTCGCCCCAACATTCTTCAGCCCGAAGGGCATCACTTTGTAACATACAACCTTTGATCCGTGATGAAGGCTATCTTTTCTTCATCTTCGGGGAACATTTTGATCTGATTGTATCCCGAGACCAAATCAATGAAGCTTAACAGCCCATGGCAGGCCATTGAATCCATCAGCTGATCCACTTTAGGAAGTGGAAAGCTGTCATTTGGGCAAGCCTTGTTCAAATCAGAGAAATCCACACACATTCTCCATTTTTCATTGGCCTATTCACCAAGACCACGTTTGATACTCAATCTCGATACTTGACTTCTATTATAAATCCGGCCTACATCAACTTATCTATCTCTGCGTGAATGGCCTCATACCATTCCTGATAGAAAGTTCTTTTTATACTTCACTGTCTGACTGACTCTAGCTCCTCTCCCGCTCTTCCATACTGAGTGGGGTCCTTGGGTCAGGGATCGACGGACTCCACTTTAACTACATCATCTTTTATTTCCTTCATCTTCTACCCTGCGAGATCATCAATGCATATGGTTTATTTGTA